>CABPRJ010001465.1:386583-531499 GCA_902439185.1 Cinara cedri | reverse complement strand
GAAAGTCATGTGTCATAAAATTGGATATCATAAATTTAAGTCTCCAAAATTTCATGTGTTATAAAAATCATATGTTATGAAATTTATTTCTCATAAAATTACGTTATAAAAAAAAACACAGACAAATTGAAATTGATGTGTTATAAAATTCATATATAAATAAACCTAACTTAACACAGGATAATTGTAAATATTGTACTTATCATACTTATCATTCCTTATCGCTTATTCGATTCATCTATATTTTTAATTGGTGCGACGTAATACTCAGTTAACTTGTTTATTATTTTTCATTTATTGTACCTAGAACATAATTAATATTTATATTATTAAAGATCTATATAAATGTATCCGTGGAATACAAAAACAGCAGAAGGAAACAGAAATTAGCGTAGAATGCTTATTAACAACGCTTTATTGACATTTTATTTTTTATTATAGTTAATTTTATAACAAATCTTAATTTCTCTATTTTTTTTTATAACTTAATTTTATGACATTTTATACTTTTATAACATATGATTTTTATGAAAAATAATTTTTATAACACATGACTTTTATGAGACTTAAATGTACGATATCCAACCTTATGACACATGACTTTCTAACACTTGACCTAGATTCCATTTATAGAAATACTATTAGCCGAGCTCCGCTCTGAATCATCTTTCGTCAGCATTAATTTATCATTACTTACAGATATTAATTAAATAACTTTATATTGTATCCTACCGTTCAAATTTCCCACCTACAATAGTGGCTGCACCAAAACCTGTATCCGCCCGACTTTTTTTTTGGTTTTTTGTTTATAATGTAAACATATTTCAAATTCTGAGCACTGCAAAAGAAAGGTGCTTATTGATATTACCATTGATTTTATAATATACTATAATATTATTATATGTTATAAAATTAATAGTTTTACTATGATCATCATATATGATGTGTGATTTTTTCGAATATGTTCCTAATATTAAAGACTATTGCACTCGTCTGTGTCTTTCCCGTATAGATACATGTATTTCCCGGTACATCTGGATATTTTTAGCGGCTCTCTCTGAACTGGATAAGCTCAAATTTGGCAATTTGTATTTTTTTTAGGTGAATTGAAAGGATAACATTTTGGCTGAATTTCAATATGAACTTAACTTATATATTTTTATTTCAGATTCTGAGTGGAATGAAAAAAACGGGATATTTTGCGGGATATATTACTAAAATATTGCGATTTTTTTTTCTGTACAAAACTTTTCTACCAGCAATTTTACTCCGATTTACAATGAAAGTAATTTTCTAAAAAAATATTTAACTAGGGAGATACTTTAAAGGGCCCATTCTTCGATTTTCCCAGGTTTTTTCCCGGGAAATGTGGAAAACCGGGATAAAACANTTTCAGATTCTGAGTGGAATGAAAAAAAAGGGATATTATGCGGGATATATTACTAAAATATTATGATTTTTTTTTCTGTACACAACTTTTCTACCAGCCATTTTGCTCCGATTTACAATGAAATTAATTTTCTAAAAAAATATTTAACTAGGCAGATACTTTAAAGGGCCCATTCTTCGATTTTCCCAGGTTTTTTCTCGGGAAATGTGAAAGACCGGGATAAAACATGGGATAACGTAGGAAAACTGGGAAAATCGGTACAACATTAAACAAATATTGTTAAAGAAAATATAATATAAAGCTTATTTAATTATTTTACTACTAGCTGAACCTGCGAAATTAGTACCGACTAACAGCCAATGAATGTAATGAACCTTTTAGCTAAACTTAATATTTTGATTTTAATTAACGCAATAAAATGNCCCGGGAAATGTGGAAAACCGGGATAAAACATGGGAAAACGTAGGAAAACTGGGAAAATCGGTATAACATCAAACAAATATTGTTTAAGAAAATATAATATAAAGCTTATTTAATTATTTTACTACTAGCTGACCCTGCGAACTTAGTACCGCCTAACAGCCAATGAATGTAATGTACCTTTTAGCTAAACTTAATTTATGATTTTAATTAACGCAATAAAATGAATAAAAAAATGTAATAAGTTCAACAGTTTATTAGTATAATATGTATAAAGAAAATAAAAATATAATAAAACAACAAAAATCAAATATTTCAATGGCGGGTTGGCAAGACATTTCCTTTTATGAAGCTATATATTTTACTGTATGGGTTACAGTGGGGTTGATTCTCTTCAATGAAGCACCTTGTGATATACGACATTTTTTATTTTGTTATCAGTTACAAGAATAAATAAAGCGTTTGGTTTGCCGACACGTAGACATGCCACATACAATTGACCATAAAAAAGCGTGCATTTTCTAAATTTAGACCACAAATACATAGGGATTGTCCTTGTAATTTGTTTATCGTCATAGTGAATGCAAGACGATTCGAAAATTGCATTCTTTTAAACTCAAAAGGCATATCGATTGGGATTATCAGATTCCTCGGAATGAAAACTTCCTTACCTTTGAATTTTCCTTTGAGTATCGTCGCGTGAATCACATTAATCATCAGTTTTCTTATTACCAAACACGTTCCTTTTCATAGTTTTGGTTGATTTAGAAATCCGAGCAGGAATTCTGATAGAAAGTTGAGCACAGATAAAAAATAATAATAAAGATCTTTGTAAAACTATAAGCTTCTTCGCTCCACTTGGAATCTAAAATTCCACAACCCAGAAGATCTAATCTTGCCCAGCAAAGCCGTATACAGTTAGGCTTCATAACGTTGCAAATCAATCCACTGAAAAAGAACGAGAAATCGCAAAAAGGTATCTTGTACATTTTTTATTGGAGCAAAATTCTAGGAGAAAATGCGTTCACAGACCAAAAAAATGTTAAAAATACTGACATACTTCACACGATTGGTGCAGCCACTGTTGTTGGTGAGATGTTGGAAATTAAGGATATAGAAGGGAATTAATTTAAATCTGTAAGCAACAATAAACCAGTGCTTACGAAAAGTGATTCTGAGCTGAGTTCAGTTGATAGTGATACTTTGTCAACAATATATATATATATGTCATTTTATAGTAAATAATTAAATAGGCTTAATATATTTTTTTTTAATAAAATGTGTTCAATGTTAAACCGATTTTCCCAATTTTCTTAAGTTTTCTCCCGTTTTCCCATGTTTCATCCCGGTTTTTTACATTTGCTGGGAAAACTTTTGGGAAAAAAAAATGACCTCTTTAATGTACCTCCCTAGTGAAATTTCCTTTTAGAAACATTGCTATCATTAAAAGTTGAAGTAAAATTGCTGGTAGAAAAATTGAGCACAGGAAAAAAAATAGTAATATTTTAGTAATATATTTCGTACATTTTTGCGTTTTTTTTTCGGTTTTTTCAAACTTTATGAGAAAATCGAGAAAATTTCTCATGAATATTCAATTTTCCATTTCCTCGGTCGATTTTGACCATTGTTTTATAATAGGTATTCGCGGTAGGTACTATGTATATTAAATAGTTTGACTGAACATATAAATGCATGAAAATTTGAAAAAAAAAGAAGACCGTAATATATTTTAACTAATACCTACATTTCTTATACTTTCCCATCCTTTTCGGTTTTTCAAATTTATTGTGAAAACTCCTGAGAAAATCGAAAAATGATCTTATGTGGAAGCATGCTCAAATCTTACGCAATCTCAATCTTGTGCGGAAGCAGGATCAAATCTTGCACAATCACGTTCTTGTGCGGGTGCGGGTGCGGGCGCTATATCTATAACATGGTCACTCTAAATCCTGGTGCTGGTGTGGGAGCGGGTCCATGGAGCCACCGTCATCCACCTCTTTATCGGCATATATTTTCCTCACCCCTTTTTTTTTAAAATATTATTTTTTCTATATTATCAACTACTTACATAATCTACTTCTCACCAACCCCGTCGCAACTTCGAAAGACCTCGGACGCCCCCGTCACTTCGATAAAATATTACATACATAGACAGTATATTTTTTTCTCCACCACCACTATGATAAAATATCATACGACTAAGCTTACCTCTCACATACACATTCACAACGTATCGATACATCGTATGATGTATTGTTACATCGTACGACACATCGATCAAACATACAGCTTAATTATTAGAGTATCTATATGTATGTGCATTAGTATTAGTATAATAAATCATCGTTTTTAATACTATATATATATTCATCGTACAACACTTCGATCTGTCATATAATACATCTGTAACATTATAATTAGAATACCTTTATGACTTTATGTATATTAATTTCCGTCAATGATAGAAGAATTATCATAGTATAAATATGTACCGATCTCGAGTATCTATTCGAAAATATTTTATAAGTATTACCGTTGGTATGCTCGTCGTAGATTTATCGTTAGTAAAGATACGTAATGTATTTTTAATAAAATATATAATTATGAATTATAGTAGTGTAATTTAGAGAATTCAACACCAAGCGCAGGTGCAGGTGCGAGGTACAAGGATCCACGAGTAGGTGCAACTATTTTTTTGTCCATCTCTTCATCGACCTATATCGACCCTTTTTATACAACAGTTTATGTTATTCATTTATCAGCCAAACTATTTAATAAACATAGTACCTACTGCGAATACCTATTATAAAACAATGGTCAAAATTGACCAAGGAAATAGAAAATTGAATGTTTAAATAGGATATTTTGTAGTTTGTTTGTCCTAGAATTAAAAAAGTATGGTTTAAATCCCATAAAAATGAATAGATTTGAAGATATCGACAAAAAACTTTGAAAAATAGTTCAAGATTTTTCACAACCCTGAATATTTGTTTTATAAAACGATGATCAAAATCGCCCGAAGAAATTAAAAATTGAATATTCATGAGAAATTTTCTCGATTTTCTCATAAAATTTAAAAAAAACCGAAATAAAACGTAAAAATGTACGAAATATAAATATAACTAAAAATATTATAAAAATATTGCTAAAATACGAGGGTTGTCCCAAAAGTAATGCACAGCGCGCTCTAGCTGTCTTGCAATGTGATATTATCAACTGATTTTAGTATCAGTTTGTAGCTTGAAGTCTAACGAACACGTGCGTTTTCAGCTTTAGTTGTTTTAGTAAAGTATGATGATGTGTGAGAGCGATAACGAAAGTGAGAACAATTCGTCGGCTCACATTTCTGTTTTTGAGCAACGCGCATACATTAAAATCGAAACGATTCGTGGTAAAACAGTGCCTGAAATTCATGCCGCGTTAAATGAAGTGTGTGGAACGGATACTGTGGATCGTAGTACGGTGCAAAGATGGCATCAGCGATTCCGTGATGGTCGTATAAGTATTGATAACAACCCTCGCTCTGGCCGACCCTCTACGGTTACTCAAGACAACACTAACGCGGCTATTCTCGCAACTCTACTCGATGAAGACCGACGANATTTAAGTCCCCCGGACTTTGATTTATTTCCAAAACTGAAGGAACCACTTAGAGGGATCCGTTTTCCCAACTTAGATATACTAAATGAAGAAGTGAGCCGAAGGATCCGTGAACTCAACAAAGATGGCGTCCTATGCGGCATTCAAGCGCTCCCGAAACGATGGCAATCGTGTATAGACAAGCAGGGAGATTATATCGAAGGTCTATAATATTGTATTTAGTTTAAAATAAAAACTTATTTATTCAGAGCAAATTGTGCATTACTTTTGGGACAATCCTCCTATTACTACTTTTTTTCCTGTGCTCAACTTTTCTACCAGCAATTTTACTTCAACTTTTAATGATAGCAATATTTTTAAAAGAAAATTTCACTAGGGAGATAAATTGAAAAAAGGTCATTTTTCGATTTTCTTAGGAGTTTTCTCAGTAAATGTGAAAAACCGGGATAAAATATGGGAAAATCGGTACAACATTAAATAAATATTATGAAAGAAAATGTATAAAGTGTATTTAATTATTTTATTATAAAATGACATATATGTTGTTGACAAAGCATCACTATTAACTGAACTCCGCTCAGAATCGTTTTTTTTATAAACAATGGTTTATCGCTGCTTACAGGTATAGATACATTAAAATTTAATGATTAAATTACCTGTAACAGTGGTCGCACACATCCTCATTATCCTACATCTTTTTTTTAATAACTGTTTTTCTTTTTAAATATTTAGTTTTTACTTGGATTTGTTGTTTATTAATATTATGTAACGTTTGGTTTAATTTTGTCAAAAATATTTATATTCTAATCAATAGACTTAAAATGCAAATTATGCTATTTTTTCTGATCATAACAAGAGTTAACAAAGTTATTCAATATGTTATTATAATATTTTAGTTGTTTAATTGTAATTGAAGGCACCGGTGCAGTAACCAGTGTAAAACTAAAACTAAAACTAGTGTACTCTAAACCAAGTGCTTTATTGGTCCTAGCTGAATTTCTTTTCCACAAACTTAATCTTTACTTACCTTCTCTTTAACTATTAACTATATTTTAATCATTGCTAGACGCTTCTATTACATGCAATGAAGTAGATGGAGAATTAATGTGATTTTGTTGAGAACCATTAGAACAATGATTATTATTATTATTATTACTAAATTACTACCATTACTGTCATAAGCTAATATATTCGAGGGACCTTAGTTATTATTGTTTGAAAATGGTACTGTAATTGAATTATTACTGTTATTAACCATTTCATCATTTTCAGTCAGTTTTTTATAAGTATCCTCATCAATCGAAGATACTGACATACTGGAATCTATCCTCATTTCATCAATAAAAAAGTCTGGATCAGAATCCGTATCATCAAATACACTCGATGACTGATCACTCATTTTTGTATTGAAATTTAAGAAAAATTGAAAGAGAAAAATAAAATAATAATTTGATATTTGATTAAAAACGATGTTACCATTATAACAATACTTATTAATCATCAAAATCTTTATCAACATAGAATTCCAACAAACAATAATAATATTATTTTATTTTATAATAATATAATACATAAAAAAAAATAAATCTTTATATCTGGTTTTTGCAACCGATAAAATACCAAAATTTGAAAAGAAGTGTTGGGAGCAATAACCAGTGACGTCCGGTCGTATTTGGTTTTGCGCCAAATAAAAAAAAAAATGTCATATATAATGTTTGAATAGATACGTCCGGACATATCTGCTTATTGCAACCAACAGAAATTTGAAAACCAGTTTTTATTATTTAATTACAATACTATTCATCGGACGTATTCGGTTGTTGAACCGATCGATGGATTTTTTTCTAAATATTTCTATATTAAAACATGATTTTGAAAATTTGTGGACGTATCCGGTTACTGCACCGATGCCTTCAATTTATCTATTTGAAAAAGAATATATATATTAACTTGTGATAATACCATTATTATTTTTGTTAAATGTTTTTTTCTATTTTAATACGTATTTTTTACTTGGATTGGTTATTTATGGTTATGTTATGTTTATTTAATTTTGTCAAAAATATTTCTATTTTTGTCAAGTAGACAAAAGTGTCACATTGTACAATAATTTTAAATTGTAAAACAAAAAAGTATTTTATTTAGGTTTTCATTACAGTGTACAATAATAGGCAATTCAAAGTTATTCTAGTGCCACATTTGAGATAATTAAGGTTAAGTGGCAGTAAAATCTACTTAAATTTCTGATGAAAAAAACACAAATTAGTATATTTAATGATTTATCAGAAAATACAAATATAACTTTTAATGCAAAATGTCAAAACGATATATTATTTGACCCAAGAGTATAACAATTGTTTAAAAGGTCACATGGGTCAATAAAATGGTTTGTTGATTATAATATGCAAACCGCGGGCTAGTTTTCAATTTTGGATACATGCAAATAATTTGGCGTGATGCTGGGTCCACACAGAGATGACACAGAAACAAAACAAGCGAAAACAAACCCTTCTTTCGAGAATTTGAAAAAATAAAACACAAACAAAATATGTGCCCATGCTGAATTGAGTAAAAATTAAACAAAATATGAACAAAATTCAAACATTTAATTGTGTTTTCAACTATCAATACAGAAAAATAAACTCGTCATTTTATTTCGTCCATTCATGGTCATTCAGTATGTCTTCCAAGTTCTAGTTCTCTGAACACTTCGTACTTATAAGTTTTTAATATTTTTACTGTGAGTGAAAATGTGAAAATTGAAGAGATATTGAAGACGATAAAGATTTACTTATATTGGGTGCTGGGTGTATTTACCTACGGTTACAAAGTAAAAAAAAAATAATAAGATTAAAAGACGTTTTTGAATAAGACCAACTTTAAAAAAAAAAAATTTGTTCGGTTTCGATAAACTTTAGAATTATTTACAAGATGATGATATTGGTACCAATTGATACTAAATGGTAGACAACGAATTTATATTTATATAATAAATATATTTTTATAAATAACCATATTGGTACTGCTCGCGAAATCCCGATAAGATAAGATAAGATAAATCCCGATAACTATTGTCTGTTGGTTGTTTTAAAAACATTGTCCACACAGGTTCGACAATGTTCACAAAAACAACAAAATCAAAACCTTTTGGTGTTTACCTAACCACCGCTCGGGACATGACTTGGTTTTTAAAAACGCGACCAATTTGTTGGAAATAAACATAATTGTTTTAAAAATATTTTTTTTTTTCGAAAAACGCAGTTTCTGTTTTGTTTTAATTTTGTCGTTTCTGTATGAGCCCGGCTTAAGCACCAATAAATTTACTTAGGAAGAAAAAAAAAATTAGGCATAAGAAACAAATTAAGTTTTTAGGCTGAAAAATTACTAAAAACAACATTGAATGAAATACCTTCCATATTCTATAACACTCATATGCCGATAAGAATAGTTTCAATACTATACATAAAAACTAATAAACTTAAACTAACAAGATTTTTGCTCTCCTGAAAAATGTATGAAACGGCACTTACGTCAATTAGCATGCAGACAATCGATATAACTACAATTTTATTAATGCAGATATTTTTAACATTTTTATTAATATTTGAACTTTAAACACTTATAAAAAAAAAGACAAATACACAATCAACTTCTGATAAAACTTATACTAAACTTTTGATAATTTTTTAAACACCTATGACTATTTCTATTTATTGTCTGTTAGTCATATTTGAATTGAGGTTTCAGATTAAATTAACTTTATGTAGGTGTCATACATTGTGCTAAACAAAAATAAAACAATTAATATTGAAGATAATATATATGTATATATTTTTTTTAATGTATCCACTATAAACAATTTCTTTTTTTAAGCAAAGTTAAATAATATATAATTTCCTTTAATTTTACATAAACATTGAAAATATCAATAGGTATCAAATATTTCTATCAAATAAATATATAAACTCATCTACTTATTTCCAGCTCATTAGTTAACATTTTTTTTTTCTCATAGCTAGCGCAAAATAAAATTAGCGTAGAGGAACCAAACGCCGAATAGTAGAATAATATTATATTATATAGATTTTTTTTTTAATAAATTATTATTAAAAAATAATTATAGTAAAATTGTATTAAAATTTACACTTTAAAGCCTTAAAGGTAACTATTTAGTAATCTTGTAATTTCTATATGAATATTTTTCTTTAATTTTAATAAATAAATAAATAATTTTTCAAATTATATTTATAAATGATTTCTATAATATATATTTATAATTTAATAAGTTAATAAAATCTCTTAAAAATACTAAAATTGCTCTAAATATATTTTATTTATCAATATTCATCGACCAGGCATATTGTTATCAAATTGTATAACAAAAATAATACTTTAAAATGAACAGTGTGTCAAATAAATATTAGCTTAATAGATTTGTTATAAATATAAATTAGATATTAAACGGGTGTAAATAGGCGTAAAAAAAAAAAAAAATTAAAAATACAGTAAATAAATAAAACATATCTAGAATCTAAAATAATAAAACTAAACATTTATATTTTTTTTTTGGTTAATCGATACATATAAAATATAAAATGATAAAATGTTGGTGTGCAAGGTTTGAGAGTGAATATATTTATTATTTTTTCCACGTGCGAGCTGCCTAGCTTATACATAATAATATATTAACTTTTTTTTTTTTCAAAGCAAGTATGTAAAGTAATAAAATAGGTATTAGCTGTCATCGATAATATAATATAGTAATAATAAAAATAATAATAATAATATTTAATGTTACTTGAACAATTGAAAAAAAAAAATAAAAATAAATAAAAAAGTTAGAAACGCGTGAGGATACGACAACAACAGCGACGAGTCCAGGAGCCACTAGTAGTGGTAGACGGTGCAAGTCAAAATATAATATAATTTGTGTTGTTTATTATACCTTTTTTTTTGTTTGTGTAAAATCAAAATTATAAAAAGTTTACACCTTTTTCAAAGTAAAGAAACTACGTCGTTTGGGCTCATCGCGTTTGTCACCAACAGCTGGTAGTGTTTGCGATCGAGAATGCGTGCCTGCAGCATCTTGTTCGCACACATTCTTCAAGGTATTCACCCACTGGCGCATCTCGACGTCGTTGCGTGCCTGGAACAGGAACTCGGCGCCACTTGCCAACTTGACCCTCAACACAAATTTCTTTTTGGTGTAATCTGTGGCTACTTCGGCAGAACCTCCGCGAAGATCAATTGGCATCTCACCCTTGAAGTATGTGTCCGGCGAGATCTTGGCTACTTTAGCGTCCTTATAGAACGCCAAGTGTGTGCCCTGCACGCACCCAAACACTTTGTCCCACGACCTGTGAATTATTATTCACACTGTTACACTTTGACTTATACACTTCTATCTCAAGAATAACATTAAAAGATGTGCCATAACAGAAACTTCAGACCTGTCTTGCTACTAAACCATATATACAAATATTTTGAAAGAATGATCTTAAATAGAATAAAGCACGAGATAGAAAAGAAACTAATAAACAAACAGGCAGGCTTCTGGTCTGGAAAATCATGCACTAGACAAGTTCTAAATCTAGTCCACCACATTGAAGAAGAACACAAAGTAAAATATATAACGAGTATAGCATATATCGATCTAACTGCTGCCTATGATAGAGTTAATCACAGACTACTCCTGAAAAAATTATATCAGACATCAAAGGACTTTAAACTAACAAACGTTATCGGTATGCTGCTAAAGAACTGAAGACTTTATGTAACGTTACAAGGAAAGAATAGTAAATGGAGGAGACAGAATAATGGGCAATGTACTTGCACCAATGTTATTTAACGTGTACATAAACGACCAGCTAATAAAAAAAAAAAATTCTTTACGCTGATGATTCAGCAGTAGCAGCCAGAGGACGACATTTTGAGGAAGTCGAAAACAGAATACAAGGAACATTGAATAAACTATCAACATACTATGAATAGAATCACCTAAAAAAACCTAACCCCACAAAAACACAAGTTTTTACATACCATCTAGAGCATATATATAATGCCACATACCTAGGAGTAAAATTGGATAGACCATTGACATATAAAGCACATTGTGAGAGTGTAAGCAAAAAGATCACTGCTAGAAATAAATAAAGAAACTAATGAGAACAAGATGGGGTGCTGACCCAAAAGTGCTAAGAACATCTGGTCTTGCACTATGCTACGCAGATGGGGAGCACGCATGCCCAGTATGGCAATAATTATCTCATGCAAAGAAAGTAGATATAGTATTAAATGGCAAGGTAAGATTAATAACAAGATGCTTAAAACCAACTTCTATAAACAAAGTGCAAATCTAAAGTGGAATAACGCCGCCTAAAATAAGACGAGAAATAGCAGCTAATATAGAAAGGGGCAAACACAGTTAAATGACAACAATCATGCAATGTATGGAGTAACTCCAACCAATAGCAGATTAAAATCGATAAAGTACTTTATGAAAATGACATCACCACTAAGGGAAAACCTAATTATTAACCGGATTGAAGCATGGAAAGAATGAACAAAGGGGAATACGCTCACAGGCTGGGGTACGCCCAAAGAAACTTTATCACCAGGATATAACCTACCCTAGAAAATGTGAAAAACTCTCAACCGTCTAAGGACACAAGTAGGAAGAATTAAAGAAAATCTAAATAGGTGGAAATCACTGGCAGTGCAAATTGCGAGTATGGAGAGAAACAAACATCAAACCATCTGATCGAGTGTACATTGATACCTAGTGGATGTGAAATGAAAGATTTTATTGGACTAACAGAAATCATAGACGAAATTATATGAATCATTGATTACTGGGGAAAAAAAGGTTGTAATTTTTGAAAAAAAAAAAAAAGAAACCGATGATCAACACAAGAAGAACTTGTATGGTGCTGTATTTTGGTTGAGTGTAGAGAAAAGAAACCAGAGTTTTACACAATTTAGAATAAGAACCAACCCGAGCAGTGGAACAAACAGGTTTGCCATTGTACCGGTCAGCTGCAATTGATTTACAACTTTAAAGAGTTATGCTCAAATATGACAAGATTATAATTGGGAACCAGACGCAGCCTTCACAATAAGATACATTATTATTTTGAACTGAATGTAGAAAATATTTGTATGAAGAAAAAAGGTCTTTACTATTAATATTTAATGAATAAACGGTTTAAGTATAAATAAATAAAAAAAATAACAAAATTTAATATACACAGAAAATAATTAATAGGTATAGAATATGCTTTTCTTTATTAATTATTTTCTATATTTGTACATTCAATTTTATTATTATATTTATCACATACTATTAGATAATACTTCTATTTTATTTTTTTTTCTATCCCCCCTCCTACAAATTTCTGGAAAACGGGACAATTACCTATTTGATGCTTTTTTTGTGGTAGATTCCCATTCGTGCTTCCTGTTGAGTATTCCTTCTAGAATTTCACTATCAGCTTCAGTGGCTGATTGATCTGTAAAATAATCATGACACAAATATAAAAAAAATGTAATGTTCTGAAGTAAGCATTTCAGTTTTGAAGTAGTACATATACACACACACACACACACACACACATACATCCCAAATTTTTGCGGCCATTGTAGTTATCATGTAACATATTAAGTATTATTTTATAGTAATCATGCATAAGACTTACACGCAAAGTTCCGGCAGATATTGCCGCCGGTCACACGTTTAATATTTACAATACCTGAAGTGGGTTCAACGATGGCCTCGTCATCGCTGGCTGACACAGCTGACAACGGGCTCTTTGGCGGTGATTTTTTCCACCGGAAACTGCGAAACGGCGACTTTGACCGAGACCTGTCCTTGTTACGATCTTTGACTAATTGGTTTCGCGAAGCTATACGTTTTTAAAAATACACACACAAACAAAAATACTTTTACAAACAAGCAAACTAAAATGAAAACGTCATTAAGTCTCATGCCTAAACATGAAAGCACTTTTTACGTTAGAGAAAAATACAAAATTATGTATAATGAAAGAAGCAAGCAGTATGCTCGAGACAGCCAAAATACTTACTTGAGGGCAATGTAGATGCAGATCTAGCGACCCCTGTGGGTGTAGCGGGACTGCCAATGCTCTTCCTACTCGATGCAGAGCTGTCATGCACTACAAATGTTAATAACAAACATTTTCAATTTGACTCCATGCCAGAGAAAAACAAAAAAAAAATAAACGCCTAAATAAACTACTAATAAGAAAATAAAATATTTTCTAGTCATGCATGTCATGTCCATATGGAATATGTATAGGCAGAATCTATATTTTATCTTAAGCAAATATAAAATACATGCAATGCAGTATCGATAAGAATAACAAATAAATAACATACTATAATCATTTTATTTGTTTTAAGTATTATTGTTTGACTGACCTGCAGTAGGTTTTTCAATCGGCGATGTCAATGCGAGGTTAGTGGGTGGAGGTTTACGTATCGACGCTAATGTTAGATTTAGAGAACGCAAGCGTGCAAATAATAACAGAAAAACAATATTATGTTCATATTATACATGTGTAAATATTGTTTTTTGAATTTGATTTATTCTACCAAAGGTTTATAATATAACCCTTAAATTTTTTTATTTGCACATATACAAGTGGTCTTTTGTTCCTTGATGAATTTTACAAAGTTAATGATGAGATCAAATGTAAATGCAAGTACTAATATTTTGTTGTATACTAATAATTTGTTGTAGCTGTAATATCATTATGTTTATTTACATCATGTTTAATTAGTTTCAATACACCTCAACACATGGTATATAATGATATGCATAAGAGGATCAAAAAATTCCTGGAATTAATGTATAGAATAAAAGACAATTTTTCTTATCAAAAATCTGATTACAGAAATAAAAAATAAATTTGGTTTGTTATCTGTAGGTTTAGTGGTTAAAACTACATTAGTCTCTCATTTGTTTATACGAAACAGAATTTATGATTTTTTTTTTTTTTTAAATATCGAAATTTGAACGGGCTAAAATTAAATTAAATTTTAAATTAGCCAAAACTGATACAGAAATTTTTGAATGTTTGATAACAGTTTATGGTTGATTTCAACAATTAAAAAATAGTTAAGGGGCACTTGCGACATTTTGAAAAAATGTGTTAACTTTGTTGGACATGGACAAATTATGGCAAACGTGAGACTAATATAGTTTTAACTAAACCTTCAGATAGCAAATTACAGCTACTTTTAATTTCAATAATCTGATTTTTTATAAGAAAAATAGTTTTTTTTCTATTAATAAATACTTTAAATAAATATCTTACAAACACTTACAATATTAAAAATCCTAGTGCATAATAAATACCTATTTATAATATATGACAATAGTTATATTTTTTACACTTTTTTTTTTCTCTAAAAAACTTTACAATTTGTACAATTAACACAATAAGTTAATACGATTATATATATACATCATTTTATTTGATATCATATTAGAAGGGAAACCAATCCAATGAAAGAACCCAACATATGATAATATTTTACAATTTTCAGATTTCTTATTTATCTTTGGACAATTATACTATGAATAAAATTATAAGTTATATATATGATTTTCGATTTTAACTAAAAAAAACTCACTCTTATTTAAGAAAAGTATATGTGCTGAAACTTAGATGGCGCACAGATGTGTGCTTAGATAAAATAATGCAAATTTGTCAGCAAATTATACTCATAAGTACATGATTTTATTATTATTATTAGCGCCATTAATTTTATCAAATTCTTTTAAACCCATTATTTTGCATGCATTTATATGTACTAAAAATATTAACTTACCAGGACGACCTTCCCCATCTTTTGTTTGTTTTCCGTCTGCTTCTGATGCTTCTTCCGCTCTATGCAAATAAATAAAATAATATAGCTACTATACTATAAATATTAGTAAAGAATAGAAGGATAGACTATTTTTATCCTATTATAAAGAAAAAAAATAAATAACAATGGTCATACGCAGCTTTTTCAGCTGCTTCAGCTTCAGCTTGAGCTGCTTGTTTAGCTAGCTCTTCTTGTCGTTTTTGTTCTTCTTCTTCTTTTCTACGTTGGATTTCTTTTAATTCAAACTAAATAAACCACAACATTCTTAGTTATTTTAAATAATACATTTTAATACAAAATTAATATTATTTAAACTCACTGTAGTTAATCGTTCCAAAGCACAGAACCTCTCCTCTTGTGCTATGGCTGATTTTTCGAATGCTTCGTGTTTCTTTATCAAATTTTCCACTTGATCAATGGTCATCTAAATAGAGAAATTGCATAGACAATAGTTTTATAATAATAGAGCCAATTAAATAACATACTCCTAATTCTAAACTCATAATGTATGGTTCTTGAGCCAATAACCATGCTTCGGCGACAGCAGCATCTCTGGCAAATTGATATACTTCCAAAACTAAAGAATATACAACAAATACAATAGTAACACAACAATAATATCAAAAACAAAATACGTACTAAGCTGGAGATTTTCCCACCGTTCTTCCCATCTATTAAGTAATAAGTTTCTCTGCGTATTCAGTAACATTAGTTTATCTTTTATCTAGAAAAATTTAATCATTTTTTTTTTTTTAAAATACATGTCAATCTTATAATGAACAAAGAAATAATTTACTTCATTAGAAGCATAATGATTTCTTGAAAGTAGTTCTTTGCCTAAAGAAATGCAAGCAGTGAAATTATCTTCTCTGGTGTCAATTTCAGCTTTTAAACTCTGATGATTGTTCATCAATAATTCTACACCACTAACATCTCTAAAAAAAAAAAAATAAACATTAATAAACATTACAATAAAAATTTAAAGTAACACCAAATCACCTTGGTTTTTCTGACGTGTTCATTTGTCTAACAACGTCATCCATCCATAAGGTTAATGTTCTGACCATATTAAAGAACTTGTGTAAATCCCCAGTGTCAGCTAATTTCTGTTTGCGTAATTCACATTCTGATTGTAAAGCAGCCCAAGCATTCACAACTTCTGCTTCTCGTCCAGTAATTTCTTTTGCTTTGTCTCCAGCATATGATGTTTGTAACCGGGCAGAATCCTCACTGATAGTTTGAACTTGTGTGTTGAGTGTGTGTAAATCTTGTAAGAAACTTTGGTGTTTACGTTGTAATGTATGGACAGAACCTGCATCACGGCCAAGATCTTCAGACATTTCATGACTTTTCTCTGCAATACGACTAACCATATCCTTACAATCGTGGAAAAATTTGTGGAGCTCTCGCGAAGCAACCAACATCTAAAAAGAATACAATATATTATGCATTAAATATTGATTAACCAATATAAGATTAAAAAATAATAATTTTCATTATATACTTGTGTTCTAGTTTCAATTAGTTCAAGTAAATCTTGCCATTGTTCATTAAGACTATCCTTCCATTCAGCAATTTTGGCTGAATCACTGTGACCAATGTTGATGAGTTGATCAGCAATACCGTTAACTGTAGCCACGCGTTCACTACCAGTTGCTTCAGTATCACGAGCAAATTCCTTAAATCTCTCCCACAATAACTATATAAAATATGCATATATATTAATTTATATGGGCTATACTCTTTGGACAAAATGTTCATAAATAAATATATTATGATACGTCTGTATTAGGATGGACCAAAAAAAATTTTTTTTTTTTTTTTTTTGGGGAGGGGGGCATATGTTTATATTTAATTTGTACAGGTATGACAATACTATCAAATCTACTAATTTTGTGAAAGAAAAAAAAATTCCAGTCTGCGAGCAGCGTTTTTAGATAAATAGCACAATTTGTATGTATTTTAATTTTTTTACACTTTAAATTATAGTTAACTGAAATTGGCATGAAGTTAAATGATGAAAATCTAATAAAAAACAAATATGATCCTATTAGTTGTTGAGAAAAAAATTAAAATTGATAGTTATTAGCCAAATGGTTACATAATGTTGGTAAATTATCAGTTAGAACTACCCTTGAAAAAGTTTTTTATTTGTTGAAAAGATTACAATATAATCTTAATTAAATTTATCAATAAAATAATAATAAATAAAATACAAAAATAAAAAAAATGTAAAAATAGACAATAGAAAAAGAATACAGAATTTTTTTAATTTTATTTTTCCTTAACCTAAAGATCAAAAAGTCTGCTTTATTATATTTTTTATATTCGTTTAGAATATTAAACCTAACCATTTGAATAATTACCATGGCACATTATGACTACAAAGAACTACTGAATTTATCATAAGTATACCAACCCTCGAGGGAAAAAACTGAAAAAACAATAAAAATACGCACTCCAGGAGCCTACCATGGTAGATGGCAAAACTTACATATTGTTTAAAAAATTAAAAATATACATTTTTCGTGATCAATTTTAATTGAAAGAAAGCAGCTCAGCTCAATGGTCCCTGCAAGTTTAATGTTTTTGTTATCAGAGTCTACATTCAAAAGTGGTGTACTTGTCAAAACGGATTGCGGCATCATTGAATGATCGTAATTTGTTGAAATATCTGATTGAATATCAATCCAATCATAAAAATTCTGAGGAGAGCTACAAGAAATTTTCGGGCCACTTTATGGTACTTGAATAAAATGGTTGTCAGGTTTAACCATATTCAATCCACGCATATCAGTCAAAGAAAAAAGAATTGTGATCGTTCTTCAAAATGATAACCCTCCTTGAAGCATTCAATAAAAAACACATTTTAAATAAAAATTTATCAGATTTATCACTAAAAATAGTGCACAGTTTTTTTCATTGTATGATATAACACCTAATTTTATACCAAAAGATCCGAGTTGGTGGGAAATGATAAAGTTGTTATTACTGTTCATGGAAAAGCTGAAAGTTGTATATTAATGAATGATTTATTAGAACGGTGCATCAAACTGATTTAAGATTTTCATATTTGTTCCTTATTAATTAAATTCTGATTAGCCTCATGCCATTTTTAATTAACTATAGTTTGAAGCGTGAAAAAAAATAAACAGTAAACAAAAAAATATAACAGAGTATAAATGTATCAGAGATGAGAATACTTAGGTTTATGAGAGGAGTGATGAGAAAAGATAAGATAAGATGATAAGATAAGATGTTAGATAAGATGGGATGAGTACATAAGAGCATAAGAGGTTGCTTCACAAAAGTTGTGGCTTCAATAGTAGACAAAATAAGAGAAAATAGACTGAGTTGGTTTAGGCACACAGGGAAAAAGGAATCTAAAACAGTAAGAATTGTAATGAAAATAAACATAGGAGGAAGAGGTTCAGAGGAAGCCCGAAAAAAAATGGTGTTTGGATGCGATTGAGAATTATATGACAATAAACGGAGTATATAAGGTGGGAGATTTGGTCAATTCGAAGTTTAGAACAAATTTAACTGACCCCAAATAGTTAAGCTAAAAGCGAAGGAGAAGAATAAAAATGACAAATAAATAACTTACTGTAACATGATCATAGTCCTGACCAAGTTCATGTGAACCAGCAACAATTTCGCGTTCGGTAATCCACTGTTCTAAATCATCCACTTCACGTTGCAACATATACAATTTCAAAGCTTCATCTAATTTTGCTCTGCGTTCTCCAGCTAAATCCTTTAGACCAGCATATAATTTATCCACTTGAGATTGTTTAACAGCTATTTGGTCACTTTCAGGGTGCATTTCACTAGTGAGTTGACGAGCAGTTTCACCCAACTGTCTAATTGTGTCAGCGTAATTGTCAACAGCCAACTCTAAAGATTCGTGCTTTTTTTTCAAGTTTTGGGCTGAAATTTCGTCTTTTCCACGATCTTCCACCATCATATATAATTCTTGTTCACCCATCCAACTCTCTGCTTCGCTGGCATCGAAGAAGTACTGCAAATATAATAAATTCAAATTTAAGTATACTTGAAGTAATTTAAAATTGATTCTATCACTATTGACAAGTACAATCTACACCAAAAATTTCACCTTGATGTAGTTCAACTACATTGATATTATTTTAATTGACCTAACATGCATAAATCAAAATAGTGTTAATACTTAATACAATACAATTTGTATATAACACATTATTATATTTAAAAATAGTAGAATTTCCCAATGATCAAGGGACCTAAGAATTCAGATCGCTATATCTAGTTAACAAAAAACACTTGATTTTTTTATTTTATTTAGTTATTTTAATTTAATAATTTATTTTATTTTTATTTTTAATAAAAAAAAAACAAAGGAATATTTTATTTGACATTTTTAACGAAACATCATAAACAGAATGTATCTAAATGTTTAGAAACAAAACTAAAAAAAATAATGTGTCATATACCATGTATACAACATTATTCATTAAAGATAAAGTAAATTATGAATTATTTCAAAACCTGATTAATCAAATTTGTTGTTTATAAATGTATATGTATATACAATAATATTGTTATAGTCTAATGTAAAAACCAATTTTCATTTCAAAAAAATATTGTTTTATCCGGCTTATCATTGTAATTAACATTATAAACAACTAAATGTAGTGCATATAAGATATAAATCTAACCATTTACATTACTAGGAATGGTGTTACTTGCAATATTGTTTATAAGTGGTTTGTACATAAAATAAATAAAACATACTTGTTGGGCCTTTTCAGATTGAAGTAACATTTCCCTGCGATGATCAACAGCCTGTTGAAGTTGTTGCCAACGTTGTGTTAGGTCGTGTATGAGATCTGTAAATTGAGAGGCATCTTCATGTCCTTCGTCAATCAACTTTTGACCATTGCTACAGACAAGGTTAATACGGTGTTCATGATTATCGATTTCATTGCCCAAAGACTAAAATAAAAATAGAAAATATATTTAATAGCATTAAAACAAATCAACAATTTAATGAACAAATAAATTTAATTTTTATTACTTGATTTTTCTTTTGTAACATATTAACATTAAATAAGCTATTTCCATATTCAGTTGAAGTAGCCATTGGAGTCTTTTCAGCTATCCATAATTTTTCATCTTCAACGTCTCTTCGGAATTGGAATGCTTCTTTCTTTTTCTCCAGCTGTCTTTGTCTTACCTTTAATGGTTCCTTAAGTTGTTCAAATCTTTCTTCCACTTTAGTCTTTTTTGGAATAATTGTTTCAACCTTTTCAGGAACAGTCTTCTTTAAATATTCAGCTTGAGTTTCCAGTTCACCAACTTGCTTAGCTTTTACAGCCATTTGTGTTTCAATCATTTGTTGTTTTTGCATAAGTATATTAACTGAAGCCAAATCAGTTCCAGTATCAGCAGCTTCAATTTGTTTCTCTAAGTCATCCATCCAAGAATCAATATCTTCACAAGTCTGATGTATGAGAACTTCTCTGTTGGTGTCAAACAAACGTTCACCTTTTTCTTTAGTGGTCTTCTCGAGATCATCAAACTGACCCAGCATTTCTGATATTTTTGGTTTGATTATTTGAGCCAATTCAGGTTTCTCTTTCATTAACTCTTCTCCTGACTGCTGTACTCTGTCTAATCTATCTTTGTTAGATGCAATTTCTGCCTCAAATGCTTGGTGCCGAGTCCATTTACTATGTACAGTCTTCGCACTTCTATAAGTTTCGTCCTGGGCAGTAAACTTCTTTTCTTGGATCCATTGTTGGAGTTCATCAGAATCTTGAAGGAATTGGTGAAGTTGTAACTGGTCTTTGAGTTGTTCCATGAGTTCTTGGGCTTTATCACGATTAGCATCTCGCCGTTCTTGTATGGATGCTGCTTTCTTTTTGATTTTATCGGATTCAAAATGATCTTCATCCACAAGTTTAGTAGCAAATTGAGTGACAGCATTTATCTTATCTTCATTGGCTTCCATTGTAGTCAAGAAAGCTTCATGACGTTTAATCAAGTTTTCAGCATGTTCCAGATTTGACTAAAAAAATATATATATATTTAAAAATTAACAGTCTTTCATTACTAAACAGTCAACTCTAAAAGTAAATTAAACACTTACTGGAACTTCATCTTTAGATAAAGCATGTTCTTGTTGAGAAAGTAGTACTTCAGCTTGACGAGCGTCACGGTTAAACATTTGTAGATTAAGTGATTTGGAAAGAAGTTGTTGCCTATTCTCCCACATCTTGTGTAATTCTTGCCATCCATCACGTAATGCCTTGAGTCTTTCTCTCAAGAACATATACTGAGGATCGTCTTGTGTTCCAGGTTCCTAAAATAAAAATACTCATTTAAGTAAATAATTATACAACTATAAGACTACACATACAGCTGTAACTTTTTCTCCATATTCCATCATTTGGGTATAATCAGCGGTATAATTATCAATTTCTTCACGGATAGCTTGATGTTGGGAAAGAAGTTTTTCAGCATCTGATAATGAAGATGGAATATCTTCAGAAGCTACATCAGTCTGAGTTTTAGTTAACCAAGCTTGGAAATGATCCAAATCACGTAGGAAACGATGCAGATCGCCAGCTTCTTCTAATTTAGAATCCCGTTCTTTCAACTAAAATAATAAATTAAGTTAATTTATAATAAATAATTAAACAATTTATATTCTCACCATTTGTGTTAACTCTTCCCAATCTTTTTGAATTGTTTCTATTCTTTCACGGATTACAGCAGCTTCTTCAGGATGCTCCTTCTCATTCATTTGTGCTTCAGACTCTAATGAGTCTAATTTGGCTTGAATAGCAGCTAAATCTCTCTCCATCCCAGATAAACGACGCTATTGTAAAAAAAAAAAAAAGTCATATTTAATACAATTGTAAATTAATGAATTATTAAACCTGTTGTAATATTTCTGGAAACAATAAAGATAACCAAATTAATTTTATATATTACTCAGAAGTAGAGACGGGAGATTTATATGTTCTTACAATCCACAAAAAAGCGCTTCAAGACGTCAAAAAGCCTCAGAAAAAACCACTTAAAAATATAAAAAATAATAGAGGGATTTAATAGTCCCCCCTCTAATGAATTTAATTTGTCAATAAAATTTTCTAACACCACAAAAATTATTAATAAAAAATTATTTTTTTTTTTATAATACGGACAATTTTATTTAAAAGAAAATATTTTATATTAATCAATTTTGTAGTGTTAGGAAGTTTAATTTAATAAGTTAAAGTCATTAGTGAGAAACTCCTCTATCATTTTTGCTTTTTAAATTTTTATAAATACTTTTTTCAGAGATTTTTTGATGTTTTAAAACATCTTTTTGTGGATTATAAGAGAATATAAATCTGGTCTCTACTCGACATAAGAATGTGGACTGCAAATATTTATATAATTTTGTTAATTTATATATTTTATATATTATGATGGGTATATTCATGGGATACTGAAGACTTTCAAAAAAAAAAAACAAAAAAAGGTGCATATTTTGTACCCAATTATATACCTGTAATGTCATTATTCCAGTAAGATCCATTTCTAAACTGTCTGTAGATTGCAAAATTCGTTTTTTGTCTTCAATCCATGAAATAGTTTCTCTACATTCAATATGGAAAGTTTGAACACCATGAGCAGAATTAAGTTGGTCACGTTTAGCTTCAGCCTTATCCCTTAAATCAGCCCATTCATGGTTCAACTATAACAAACATACATATATTTATTTTTAAATAACAACTGCAATAATTGTATTTCTTACATTATTTTGTCTGTTCACAATTTCATCTGAGTTAGGGTGTTCAACATGAAGTAATTGCCGTGCTAATTGATTGACAACAGCAACACGTGATGCATTTGAATTCATTTCTTTGTCAAAACCATCGTATCTATGTTTCATAATTTCAACGTCCTCTATATCTTTACCAGGGCTCATGGTTTCCAACATGCGATTCTAAAATGTACAAGCACATTAAAAATTCAATCAAATAAATCTGTTTCTTTTTTATTTTTATTTTTAATTACCTTTTCACCAATCCATTGTTGTACAGCATCAGCTTCACTGAAGAGCTTGTACAAAGAAAGGGCATCCAAAAGTCTCTGGTGTCGTAGTTTAGCTAATTCAACTAATTCTTTATAGCGCTTGTCAATAGATGACATTCGCTCATTCACTTCAGGACCACTTGTTGGTGCTCCTGGTTCAGCACTTAACAGATTAGCTTGAGAACGTAAAGCTTCCACCGTTTGTGAATAAGATTTTAATTCTTCGCTTACCTAAAAACATTAAAGAAAATACTATGTAGTTTAAAAACAACTCAGAATAATTGTGTAATAATAATACTTCTTTGTGCTTCTTCAACAAAGATTGGACATTAGCTTCATCGCGACCCACATCTTCAGATGACACTAGTCTTAATGTATCTAACATCCATATATCAACATCGTCAGCATCAGCAAACCACTATTTTAAAGTAACATTGGAACTCAAGTATAAACATTTACAATCTATATAGGTAATTACAGTCAATTTTCAAAAATAATTAATTCTCATACAATTTCCTAATTTCTTTAATACTTTAGTGTTAATAATTTTTTATTGATTTGACTGTGTATATTTTTTAAATTCAGAACTACTGAGAATTCATTGTAAAAATAATTAGAAGTTTATATTTAAACTTTAGAGTTTTTATTATTAAAAAATATTAATATTACTTGGTGATAATCAACTGCATTTTCCAAACGTTTACGTCTTTGTTTGGTTAAAGTGATTAAATGTTCCCACATGGAATGTGTGTTGGATACTCGTTCCTGTATACGATCAGCACCAAAATGATTGCTATTAATCAAATCTTCTCCAACCTTTACTACTTCGAGTAACTGACTTTCATGACTTTGTATTTCATTTTCAAGTGCCTAATACAAATTAATGGCAAAAAATATTTAAATATCTATTACACATTTATATATTTATACAAATTGGTTAATATGTGTTTTACTTTATGTTTTGAAAGCAATAGATTAATAGTGGTCAAGTCATGACCAATATCTCCAGCAGAAACAATTTGTTCTTTTTCCTTAATCCAATTTTCTTCATCAGCCATATCCCAATAGAACTGCCATAGTTTCCTGCTTTCTTCAAGACGAGCTCTTCTTTCCACAGCCAATTTAACAAGTTCACTATAAGCATCTTCAAGTTCTTGAACTCTTTCAATAATAACAGCCGGATCACATGGTCTATAACCCTCCGTATTTTCTTCATCTAAAAATCTTTGCGAGTGTTGCACAACACTTTTTACTCTTTCACCTAAAACGTTTATGTCAGCTTCTACAAGACTATGTTTTTGAAGAAGATCTTCAACTCCCATTAAATGTTTGCCATAATCATCAGACAAAAGTCTCATTTTCAATTCTTCCATAGAATCCAGTATGTATAACATTTCTTGGAAGTTTTGTTGCAATTGTAATGATAACTCTAAACGATGACGTCTGGCTTTTAGAAGTTCAAGTAGATAATTCCATAAACGAAGAACATTATCTTTTCTAAGAAAAAATATGTTAACATATTATTAAGTAATTATTTCAAAATTAATATTTAATTAATAAATATATACCTGGCATTTATACGGACAATGTCATGGTAATCCTCAGTTTCTAATTCTTGTGCAACCGTAACAACAGCTTCTACTCGTTCTTCATATGCAAATATATCTGTTTCAATAGCTTCGTGTTTCTTTGCTGCTGCTTCTACAGCTGCCAAATCCAAACCAAAATTATCCTAAAATCATTATTTAGAATTAGAACTCATTACAATTTTAAAGCATTCTATCAATATTGGTTTTTTTTTTTTTTTTTTTTTTAAGAAAATTTAAATAAATTTAAAAACTAACTTGTGAAACAAGCCGTTGATTTTCACTTAACCAAGTCTCTCGCATGCTTGCTTTTCTGTTAAATCTCTGAGCTAGCTGTTCAAGTTTTTCCTGTCTTATTATTTCTTCTCTTAATGCTAACTCTCTTTCATGTTCAGCCTTTTCTAATTGCTCCCAAGCTTTATTAATATCTGAAATCATTTTTCCTTCTTTGGGGGTATATGGTTTTTGATTATTAGCCCTCATTTTAGACTGCAATGTAAAAAGCAATACTTCCAGATTTCCCTTTTCGACAAATTTTGGTGGTTTTTCAACCGTCCTATAGTTGTTAAATTGTTGCAATTGTTGTTGAACACCATTTAAAGAATTTAAAAATTTTCTCTCTGCTAATGATTCTTTTGTCTGTTTAATCCACTGTAATAAATCACTAGTTAAACGTTCATATTCTTGGGCAGTACGTTCATTTTCCATAGCTATTCCTACAACACGCCCAATTCTCTTTCCTTGAACTGTTTCTTGTTTCATTTTACTGAAGTAATGATAGTATGTGACAACATATGTTATAATTGATTTTTCATCTGGTTGTTCAACAAATACATCTTCAGCATCTAATAACTTTACAATTCCTAATTTATCTTCAGCAGTATTGAAGGCATTATTCAAGTTGTACATAGCATTAGATTTGCTAAGTTTTTCAAATTGAACAATATCAGGACGGTGTTTGTGAATGATAGCATTAAAGGCTAGACCATCTCGCCAAGAAGTGGTAAAGTTCCGAACATTGACATTGTGATATCCTGCTGTTTTCATCTGGCACCACAAAAGCAAAGCATCCTTTGCTGATTTAGTCTCTTTATTGTCAGTTTCTTCAATAGTAATATCTTGAATCTAAAGTTAACATGTAAAAATTATAACTTTTATACAATTCATATTACAACCAATTGGAATGTGTATATGTACTTGGAATCTAAGAATAATGGTCCATATAAGACCCAATGAAAGTCTTGGGTTTCCATCAACAATATCATGGGAACCCATGTTTTCCAAATGTACTCTCTGATCTTTCAAAAATTGCAGAGCTTTATCCACGTTTTCTAAACAATGTATTCTCATTTTTCCTTTGGTAGGTTTAGGCTAAAAATAACCAAATTAAAAACATTAAAAAAGAAATTACTTTTAATATCAATAATTTCTAATAGGCACTCATTACTAATCGTTCTCCAGATAAGACTTCTAATAGCTTTATGAGCATTTTTCCATCTCTGAGGTCTATGTATAAATCTCCGATCCGAGAGTGAACCCGAACTAAATGCGAGTTCACCCATTTTTGAAATGTCTTTTTCTGAACACTTTCTCTTTCATCTGCAAACAAATTAACCATGTATTATAATAGTGTATATAAGTCAGAACCCCCGGTGTGTAAGAATGACATGAGTAATATTCGAGGGGTGAAGGCATACATACTAAAGGGTACAATCCCCTCCAATAAAACGCTACTGTATATTTGAAAATAACAAAACGTCTTTTGATACGATTTTCATTAGTTCATTAACTCAGACTACTACTTTAATTAAAACCTCACCGGCTAATGCCTTTATTCTGGATCTTTCGAATAGTCTGGAAGACGAGTTTCCGCCATCATATTCATAATCTTCGACAATTCCGGTTCCGTCTTGTTGTATAGCCGGGTCCCACCGGACCACAGAGATGTCTGTCGTCATGACAGTTACACACCTCTAAACCGTTTTTTCAACCTGTAATACATAATACAATCATATAAATCGATGTAAATGATTTATAATATTATTTATACAATAACATTTCAAAAGTATATAATAATATCACCCATAAATTAATTTATTTAAGAGTGATTAACGCATAAGACACTCATTATCTTGGAAAATATTAGCTTTTTTCGTAATTTGTTCTTTGGAACATTTAAGAAATTAATAGCTCTCAAATGTTATATTACTATTTTATTTTCTAACCAAGTGAGTAGCGTATAGTGATGCATCATTTGTATAACGGCACGGCATTTTAATAGTGTTCCACCACTCTCTTTCCGCCAAAACTTAAAAGTGGAATATCTTGTCAGCGGGTTGACGAAAATTAAAAATGTCAACATCAAAATTGATATTTACTAATACTGCATCTATTTATGGAATTTTTAATATAGATTGCCATTTGAAAATTTAAAGTAGGTAGAAGTTTAAACCCTTAAAATAAGAGTGACAAAAAATAGCTGAGATGTAACATTTTAGAGCTGCCTTTTTCTTAAATAATCTAACAAACAAATTCCAAAAAAAAGTACCTAACCTTACAGGAAATCTTGGTATTCTGGAATCTGGTGAACACAGTATTGATCAGTGATTTACTCTTTGAAAATAATATATTATGATGGGACTCAATAATACGATATTAATAAGAACTACGGATGAATAAAATATAAGATTACGTTTCATCTATAAAAGAAATCTAACACTGAATAATAATATTATTATCGTTGAGTTAAACTAATCCGGTAATCACGTCTTGCCATTATTACCGGATATCCTAACGATGATGGTCTACACAAAATATTTTAAGTATTCATATTATAAGCACGCACACAAAATTCTAGAAAATTCGCTGAGCGTATATGTGAATTTAATTCAAAGAGTGGCACCTGTAACTTATCATTGTGGTCCTGATTTCTATAGACCAGTGTTTCTCAACCTTTTTACTGTAGCGAAAACCATCTAAATGAATATTAAACTTTTTAGCAACCCCCAAAATATATACTTTATACACGGCGACCCAATATTTTATATTTTTTCAAAATAATTAGTTGATGGCCCCCAAGTTAAGATATACTGGTATATAGACTAGTATAGACTTATATAATAAGCGTGGCATAATAATTAAAAAGTCTAATACTCATAATTAATAATAATACAATTATTTAACTTCGTGTTGTATTATTATTAGTTCGCAATACTACAAAGATTCACGGGGACGCAAGAATGTAGAACAAACCAACTAGTTTTGGAAAAATTAAAATGTAGGTAGGTATTATAAACGTAATAATAATAATAATGATACTTTTGACATTAATTTTCGTGGACGTGTTTGTATACCGCATTCCAATGTATGAAATACAAAGACTAAATAAACGATTAATTACGCCTACCCCACTCATCTATCATATAAGTACATAATATTATAATACATTAAGAGTCCGACAATCGTCTTTACGAGTAAAACCACGTGTGCATATACGTGATAAATGGCGTGTGTGTGTATGGAACTATAGTTAGGATCAGGACGGAATATGCATGGTAGGAGTATAGTAAGTATTTTTGAGAGCAGTTACAAGGCGACGTACGAACTACAAAAATAGAACTAGGTAACCACTTTTTAAAGCTGTTGAGAATATTTTTAAAATTGAAACACACTCATTTTACATAGGCCAACGCTACTAAACGGATATGTAGATGTGGTCGTTGCAATAAAAACTATAGAGCGAGATGAAATTATTTTTTATTTAGCCCTTCTAATTTTGATTATTTCTTTAAAATGCTAATATAAAACGCTAGTTTTAAAATAAAACCATGAATACTGTCCATAAAAGACAATTTAAAATTTAATAAAAATTTATTTTAATGTTTATACATGGAAACGAATTAGAATCTATAATCTACAGGATACACAACGAAAGCCAGTTTTCAATAAAATATTGTTCTTGAACGTTATTCTTCATCGAATAGACACTAGAACGTTAAAAACTGATTAGCAGCGAAAATTTTAACTAATACATTTATCAATATTTATATTCAACAGTATTTTTAAGTTTTTAATTGTAAAAATTGTTAAAGTAATACTTTAATACTTAAAAAATAATTAATTATTATGTCAGCTAAACGGTGGGCTAACATAAGCTAGCATTTTATGATATACATAATTTTGACGACAATGCTACTTTTGAGTGTGTGTGTGTGTGTGTGTGCTACTTATCTAGATAATGAGTTGAAATTTTATATTTTGAGTAGAGCGAAGAAGCCTATAATTTTACAAAGATGTTTAGTTTTTTGTATCTTTATATTACCAGAAGACTTGCTCGAATAATTACGTGTAGCATATTTTCTGAAAGAAAATCGATGTGGGGAGATAACTTAGAGAGGTTAGATTTCGATGTTTTCAAGAGTTGTCGAATCAAATGCAAAAAACCGAAAGACAAAAAACGGGAAAATTTACGAAATATAACGAATATAATATTACGATTTTTATTTCTGTGTACAACTTTTCCACTAGTAATTTTGTTTTAACTTATAGATAGCAATATTTCTAAAAGAATATTTTACTAGGGAGGTACTTTTAAAAGGTAATTTTTTGATTTCCCCAAGAGTTTTCCCAGCAAATGTAAAAATCTGGGAAAACCGGGAAAAACGTAGGAACTGGGAAAATCAGTACAACATTAAACAAATATTATTAAAGAAAATATATAGAGCTTATTTAATTATTTTACTATAATATGACACATAAATTGTTGACAAAGCATTACTATCAACTGAGCTCCGCTCAAAATTATACTTTCTTAAGCAATAGTTTATCGTTGCTTACAGGTATACATTAAATTTTCTATAACAGTAGCTGCACCCGTCCCCATTATCCTAGGACGTCTTTTTTTATCTAGTTATTGATGCCAATACGTTAAACACTTCAGTCTTCTCATTCAATAGGAGGTGATCTTTTATATAATGATAAAGAATATAGGTTTATTAAAAGTTAATTGAATGATACCTCTACTTTCATTTAATAGATACCTGGCAAGAAGAATTAATAAAAAAACAAATTGTTAAACATGTTTATCTGACATAAAAAATCCAGAAAACAGTTGTAATTCATCAAATGCTCTACTAATAAATTTAAAATCTAGAGGATTTTCGACACATCCTGATAACAAATTATTTATACTTATTAGACAAATAATTGATATGTGATTTTTCAAATATGTTAAAAGTTAAAAGTCAAAATGTATTTGTAGAAACTATTGATGTTTTTTTTTTTTAAATTTAATGATTTGATTCCATTTCTATGTAGTGAACACAAAAATTATGTGGTTAAGGATATTTTCTCCTCTTATATTATAATGAGGATGAGGTAACATCATTATTTTCCAACCATCAACTCAAAAGCGAAAAACAAGTTTGAAAAACTATCAAAATTAGTAAACAATTAGGTTACTAGTATTATAATAGATAGGTAGGTAGGTAGGTAATTTTAATATCAAAAATTTAAAATAATTAAATTATATTATACTAATAAATAATAATAATAATTAATAAATGATGTTCATATAAAAAAAATTATAGTTCAAGTAATCAAATTAATTGTCAAAAAAAATGCATATTAATTTGTACTTAATGAATTTATTTATTAATTCTTATAGTCAAACTATAATTTACAAAAGGGAACATAAAGAGTGAATGTAGGTGAATGTAGGTTTTACTGCTGGTAAGTGATAGGTCAATAGGTACTAAATTATAATTTATTAGAATTATACTAATCCATGCATTCATTATGATATAAATCGTGAATTAATATAATATATTTCTTTGTTAAATAAATAAATAAATACATTTCGTGAGACAGGGTATAGTACAAAACTCGTCAGTCACATTCAAGCGCTAGCAGTTAGTTCGAGAACGAAGAAGTTTTGTACATAACAACTGATAAGTGCTCGTTTCGTATTCTATAAATCTTTAATTTATGTATAAAATTACAGGTACTTCAGATTTGACCACGAAACAATTCTTGAACAAGTGAAACTAGTTTCGGTTTTTAACAAAAACTGGGCAGTTCAATTTTAAATTTTAATGAAAAATATTTACTTATAAACACAAAATAGGGTAAAATATGAAATACATTTCACGGATACTTACGAACCCTTAAGCAACGCAAGAGAATTATTATATTAGTTTTACAATGTGTTTTTTCTTTTGGTCAACACTTTTTGGAGCAATAAACATGGTAAGTTTATTTGCAAAAAATTTCGCCGGAGTAACTTTAATACTAGTTGACATGTGTGGTTATTCACAATAAAGGTCATTTTTTTTTTAGTTATCCAGTTCAATGACCTTTTAACCACCGAATCCTTCAAAATACGAATATATTATATAAGTATACTTAACCATACTTATTTTTAATTCAAATGTTTAACGTAGAATCATTGTTAAAACACAATTTCGCCATACGTTCAAATCAAAAATAATACTACATTTATAATATTCTACATAGTGGTAGGTAAATTATGGTCAACACCGGTCTATGTTCTTACTTTTTGTCTAAGAATTTAAATAATATTATTTTTTTTAGTTAGGTATATTGTAATTGTTCTGGTAAAGTGTTCTAAAAAAATGTAATTGTTATCTTAATTATCTATTTGTTTTGTTTTTTTTATTTTAACGTTCTTCAAGCGTGTATTTATAATTTATATAACACCATATAATATATACCTAATATTATATCGTATTAGAACTATGTATTATTAAAGAACATAAACAATTGACACAGTTATTTAATCGAAAAATAGGTATAATAAGTTTCAAGTTATATTATAATACCTACTCGTGTATTAGTGCCACGAAATTACAACTATTCAAAGATGAAAATTGTATTTCTAGTTAATTCCCATTTAAACAATATATCAAAAAACACTGTCATTTTATCGCTCTCGAGGAAGAAACAAATACTTCGGAAAGGGGGAAAAAATAACCTTACCAATGCACCGATTAGATCCAATATACACGTATAACTTAAACTTATAAAATAAAATGCTCTTTATCATTTTTTGATTGGATCAAGAAAATTTGTTTAGACACGAAATATACAAAGTACACAGATCATAATATAGTGATACCAAAACATAAAATTCCGAACACAATATTACGAGTACATAGAAATAGATTCAATTTAATAAATATTGAAAAAATATGCGGTAGCGTATAGTTAAATTTTATTCTAGTTAGGCTCGATGGTGTTATTTTAAAATTTAAATGGTTGAATCAAAAATTAACGGAATACAATGTATACGTGCGTATCGCATGTTAGAACGTATTAATCAATAACAAGCGAATGTGATTTTGTGTTCCGAAAAAACTCTCTACGTTATAATTCTAAAATGTGTTTTTTTCTAATTTGCGTAAACGAATGACAATTTTGTTTTAATAACGCATTACCCAAATTATTTAAACATTTCAATTTTTTTAAGAAAAGCGGATATAGCCACCGGTTAGGATATTAAAAATACGGTGGGAGAAAAAAGAAAAAGTAAAAAAGTCGCGTAGGTGTAGCGCAGAATTATTATATCCAACAGCTGTACTGTTAAATTGGAATAGATTAATATTTTAAAACAGTCGTCTATTAAACACAATGAGGCCTGTGTGTCATCGCAGTGTATACAATTTACACGTTAAACATTACGGGTTTTAGAATCGGTAGAGTTCGCGTGCAACTAGTCATCAGTCACCGGCTGCAACGGAGCAGCGTTTGGCCTCAGTTAATACTTAATAATAATAAAAATTGTCGTATTTTATTTTATTCTAGCTCTATATAATAATAATGATAATATACGGGATGTAATTGGGAGGGAGAATAATAATAATACGAAACATTTCCCTTGGTGATATTTGCTACTGTACCGACTGATGTCGATACATCGAGAGCAATTGGCCTAGTTTTTTTTATACATATAATATATATACAGCGTAATTTTCTTTTTCTTCTTCTGGGCATCGTCGTTATAAGGAGAAGAATCCGATAAAAACGCGTTCGTATAAAATATAATCGCAACACGCCAATTTCACACGTAGGTCTGCGAATCAATATCCGAATACAATAACAACAATGCGAACAAAAATCAAACAAAAACGAATATTATAATAAGTATACTATTATCGTAAAAAAATTATTAAATTAAAAACTAGCAATTTCGTGTAACGAATAGGTATTATCGATTCGCCGTTACCCGCGAATCACTATCGCCAAATATTGATGAATATTATATGAAAATACACGTCATACAGATTGCACTGTACACGACTACGTACAAATTGACCGAGTGAGTTATCGAATTTAGCAATATTCTGTGATTTATCTCTAATAATACAATATTATTATACCCCTTCCCGTCGAAGCGTCGCGACGTTTCGAAAATTAACCATAAACATATCCATCGTCGCGACGCGTCGTTCAACTATATTATAACGTGATACACAATCAAGCGATTATCGTGGAGTATACTGTCCAAACATATCCAACGAGCCGAACACCACGACATTTAATCACAATATATTATTATAATTTGATGCCGCTTATGTGTGCGGGTACAAAAGTTATATAAATTTCATTGTAGATTAAGGGGCGTCGGCCTCGTCACTGACATATTTCGTTTTTTTTGTCTGTAATACATACAACAAAGGCACTACCTAATTTCCACGATTGTGACTTTCCGGTCGAGTTTAGGGGCAACAGGGCATATTATATTTAAAAAAAGAGTATTGTTAACAAGACTATGAGTAAGTAAAAAGTTAAAACTTAAAAATATTCATCTCATTTTAAAATTAAAATATCGTAAGGAAACCAAACACAGATAATATTCTAAACTTTCAATTTAATCATTGGTCAATTCACTTTAATACTAAAACTAACAACACAAGTTTGATTCGATTCTGTTGAAAACAAATTTGATATGTTCCTCAAGGACGTAGCTAGGGAAGATCTATGAGGTCTGGATCCCCCTCCCCTGAGATTTAAACTTCTCACCAAAAACTTAGATTGTATTTTAATTGTCTACCCATTACATTTTTTTTTCTCAAAAGACCGACACGCGGCTTTTGAACCTTTCTCAGTATATAACCTAATATATTTAATAATGACATTATATTTTTTAATACCAAGGGACTACTAAAATTTTTTTTATTTTTTTTTAAAGGGTCAACCAACACGTAACTCTGCATAAATATTATCTGGGGCAAGACCCGACGACGACGTGGTAGCCTGTCAAGGCAAATACATCGTTCTACACCCGGGCGCCACACCCAAAAACCAACGCGCGACTGTTAAACAATCCATTATAAATGTACTATATTATATATTGTAAGCGTAATATAATATAAATAATGCAAACTCATTTACGACAAAATCACTATACACAAGCACCTTCAAAGAAAATAAATTTAAAAAAAAAACCCATCAGAATGTTTTATCAAAATACAATAATATAATAAACATTAAATTACAGCAGGGTACAAATTTATGTTTTTACATATTGTGACTAAGTGTATGTAGTCTAATAAAAGTAAAAATTTAAACAATGTCTTTAATACAGAGTTCACAGGAAAAAGTTTTTTTTCATATTTGAGAATATTTTAAGGATTCCAAAATATTTCGTATATTTTGGGATATTTTGTAAATTGTTAGAAAAAAATACTAATTTATTGAAATTTTTATTTTGATGGAAACACATGAAAAAAAAAGTTTTCGAATCATTTAATATATGTATAATATAGATTCTGAGTGAAGCAAAAAATGTTTTAGTTTTACAATGATGTTTATATTTTGTATTTTATTTAGCGAAGATTATATTGGTTTTACTAAGATGTTAATTTTTTTTTTATTGTGTACAAAAATTCTACAAGAAATCTTGCTCAGATATATACGCGTGGCACCATTTCTGAAAGGGAATGTTATCCAGATGGTATTTTTGGGAGGTCTTATTTTAATTTGCCAAGCAGTTTTCATAATATCTGGGAAAAATCAGGATACAACGTAAGAAAAACAGGAAATTTACGAGAATAATAATGCTTTTATTATTTTTCAATTTTGTTCTTTGTTTTAATTAAGATAAATATTCGTAGAGACTTGTAATTTGAGTAGAAAACTTTTATTTGCCTTTTCTAGATATAGTCAAATTTTCGAAACATTAGGGCCATTTATAAACATTTTAATACTCTATGGACTTAAAATTTGGACAGAAATCTTATATTTGTCTTTCCTAAATGGTACAGTTTTCAAAAAATTTAAGCCATTTTTAAGCTATTTATAACCAATTTAATTTTCCGAGTTTTGTACGTAATTTTTATTCGGTAGGTAGTCTGTGGTAAAATTGTTATACTTGAACAGAAATGCTTGAACATTTAACAGGAGGTTCATTAAGAGTTTTACTTTTAAATTTTACTTTGTGTCAAAAATGAAAATTCAAGATTAATATAGTATATTTTTATAATGGAATTTTAATATCAAATTTTGATGAAAATCGTTTGATTAAAACATTATGTGGATCAAATTTAATTTTTTAATTTTTTGTTTTGAACATATGTATATTGCCGATTTAAAAACGATGAAAAAGTCAGAAATAAGAGGACTAAGTTTCGAAATTATAGCTTCTTGAAGTTCTGATATTTTGCAGATATTATATGTTATGTTAAATAATTCTAAATTGTACCTCTTCAAGCATATTTGTCGTGATCTAATAGTTAATTATACCAGTTATCATCCTAGGGGTTCCGAGTTCAAACCCGTGCTACGAAAATAATAGTTTGCATTTTTTTTCCTTTTTACCTAAACAAGGAAAAAACAAATGCATTTTGGGTGTACCTAGAGACCTAAGTTTTCACTCGTTCGGACTATTTTAATCGCAAAATACCCCCCGATTTGTTGTGCTAACTTTTCTACCAGCAATTTATTTTCGATTTATAATGATAGCACATTTTCTGAAAGGAAATCTGACTGGGAAGGTACTTTAGGGAGGTAATTTTGATTTTTCAAAGAATTTTCCCAGCAAATGTGAAAACCGGGAAAACGAGAAAATTGGAACAATATTAAACAAATATTATTAAAGAAAATATTAATGCCTATTTAATTATTTTACTATAATATGACATATATATTGTTGACTAAGCATTACTATCAATTGAACTGCGCTCAGAATCATTTTTTCGTTAGTAATGGTTTATCGTTGCTTACAGGTATACATTAAATTACCTATAATAGTAGTTGCATCCATCTTCATTATCCTAGACATCTTTTTTTTATTTTTTTTTTTTTTTTAATACTGTACACGTTTCTATCAGAAATCTTGCTCCAGATTTCAAAAAAATTCTGAATTTTATCTAGTTGATACTTTCGGGGGTCTTTTTTTGATATTCCAAGCAATTTTCATAATAATTGGAAAAAAAAACATAGGGAAACGAGGAAATTTTCGAAATTTATTATTTTCCATTTTTTTTTTTTTTATTGTGATCAGTTGTAAATATTCGTAGGAACTTAACATTTTAACATAAAATTTATATTTATCTTTTCTAGACTTGGTAATATTTTCAAAACATTTGTTCCATTTTTAAGCTATTTATGGGCATTTTAATTTTGCTAGTTTTTTACTTAATTTTGATTCGATAGTCACTCGGTCGATATAGTTGTTAAACGAAACAGAAATCCTTGAACAATTAACAGGAGGTTCATTATAAGCCGTATGGCTTATACTACTTTGTTACTACTTTTTTACTACTTTGTAGTTAAAAAAAAAATTGAGTGTAAAGTAAATTTTTTATAAGAGTTTAAATCATATATATTCTGGACTTTCAAAATATGTATAACCGAACTCTGCTTAAAATCGTTTTTTGTTAGCAATGATTAATCGTTGCATACAGATATAAATTACATTTTCCTCTATATGCTATACCCTACCTTTCCAACTTCTCACCTTCAACAGTGGCCCACCCATCGTGCGAAGTATATCCGTATTTTTAAATTTTTTTTTTTATAGTAGATGGTAGATAATATATGAAGTAAAAAATGAAAAAAATACACATTATAAAGCATATATTAATGCACATATCAGTACATTGATTATTTTTGCATTTTTTTAAATTTTTTAAGAGAATATAGGAGAATATTAGTAGTTTTTCAGAGAATATTAGCATCATATTTAAGGTGTTTTAAGATAATATAAATCCGGACTACAGGTACTAATAAGTTATTTGCTTGGGATGGGCGTCGCGTAAATTACGATAACGCGCGAAACTCGAACGTATAAATAATTTATTTTATTATACGCGTGGCGGTAGATTATGTCAAATCGTAGACGGGATAACTATATAAAGATATAGATAAAGGGAACGACTCGGTTTAATTACAGAAAATTTATTCATTTATGATACATAAAAAAATTCCTGATATATTTACTACCCCGTTCGTTGATGACTTTGTGATAACGACGAGAGGCTGGCTAAGAATAAAAAGTTAAAAACCGCTTACGTTTAAACTATTTTAATAAGACAACTTACTATACATAATTGCTAATACACAACCGTAAAGCAATTTTGCGATATCCGTTAAAAATTAATAAAAAAAATGTTTCATATTAGCGTCTATTTATCAGGGATATATTTAGGAAAATACCAGGGGTGGGGCATTGACAACCGGCGTCATATTTCAAGAGGGCGTCATATTTTTTTAAGACATGATAAAATAACAGTTTTTTTTTTTTTTTTTTTTTTTTTTACATCAATTCCATTGCATGGTATACATTCACTCAGCAGAGCCCATGTGGTTAAGAACACAATAAAGTGTGTACAGTACACAAAATATAAAATGTGCGGCTAGAAATTGCAATGTGATGTAACGAAAAAAAAAAAGGTAATACTGCTTTATAGATGCACCACTGTTGTAGGTGGGAAGTTGAGAAGGTAGGAAAAAGTTATTTAATTTATATTTATATAAGCAACAATAAACCATTGCAAACGAAAAACGATTTGAAGCGAAGTTCGGTTATACATGTTTTGAAAGACCGTAATATTTATGATTTTCATCAAAATTTGATAGTATAATCCACATAAAAAAAAAACTACATTAAACTCATTTTTTTTTTCTTTTTACCATAAACTACGACTTGTAATGAACTTCTAGTTAAATTTTCAAGCATTTCTGTTTGGTCTAACAATTTTATCCACAGAGTAACTAACTATATAAATAAATCAAAAATTGCTCAGATGATTTGAAAATGTTACCACGTGTCGAAAAAATAAATGTAATTTTTCAGTCGAAATTTAAAATAATACAAAATTATTTTAGTACATTTTTCCGTTCTTTCTACGAATTTTTTGGTTTTGCTCGATTATTAACCACGGAGAAAATCAAAAAAAAAAACGATTTTCACCAACTAGACAAAATTTCCTCTGAGAAAAGATACTACAGTTTGGAGCAAGATTTCTTTTCGAAAAGTTGTTTTTAGAAATGAAATAAAAAAGCACACATTATAGTAAAACCGATAGATCTCTCGCTAGCTGTAAGCTCCAGAATCTAAAAAAGAAACAATACAATTATTCGTGTTCATTGTATGATCATATTATTTAACGCTGATAATGACGTAGGCAGTATAGGTATAACAAGAAAAAAAAACTAATTCTCAAAATACGAAATACGTAGCAGAACGGTCGATATCGATTGTTTTATTAAACTATTTAGAGGTGCAAATCGTGCGCTGTTGTAACGTCGATTACCGTCTCCGCTTTTGCCGAGAGAGCCAATAATAATAATAATACTGATAATAATTGAGGAATATTACGGCAATTGAATAAACATGACAAATTATATAATGACCATTGTGGTGGTAATACAATAAACGAAAAAAATGCTTAGAATCTAAAATGAAAACACGGAATTTTCCCAGATAAAAATCGGACACACTTCGCACGATTGGTTATAGGTAAAAAATTGAGAATGTAGAGTGGACATTAAATTTACATTTTTGCGGAACGATTAATCTTTGTTTACGAAAAACGATTCTGAGCGGAGTTCGGTTATACATGTTTTGAAAGGCTGTAATATTTACGATTTGAAAATAATAATACATTTCGCATATTTTCCAGTTTTTCCTAATTATTACGAAAACTGCTTGGAAAATAAAAAAAACCTCCCTAAAGTACCCCCTCCTCTTCCAGTCAAATTTAATTTAAAAAAAAAAAAAAGTGGTAAACTTAAAAATCGGAGCAAATTTTCTGGTGAAAATAAAAATAATAAATAAAAATCATTTTAAAATCAATACATGCCTCGCTCCGCTCAGAACCTAAGTTTTTTATAAAAAAACGATCGAGTGCACGACGATTCTTTCTCATGCCCGAACGCATAAAAATACGTGAGTCTATTAACACGCAGTCCGCCGCCACCACCACTGTTTTCCGCTCGGCCAGCACGGGCGCGAGCGTAGCGTCAGTAACGGTATCCGACTAGACGACTGCGGCTGCGATAGAGAACAATGTGTCGCGCGTGAAATAAAGCTACGCAACGCGCCGCGCGCAGGTTATTCAACTAAAACACATACACTGTACATTATACGCACGCATCGCGCAGACAGAGGTGACCCTTTCTCTCTTTCACACACGGACGCGTGATATAAATGATTATTATTATTATTACAGTAGGGTATAATATTATATTGTATCATCGTTAGAACACTGGCCGTATAATAATAATTATCGTAATATCTTGTACGCACTACCATATTTCCCGTCGATTGCGATTCCGCTCTGTTCGACCGCCGCCGCCGACGACTCCGACCACCGTGACACATTTCGTTTTTTTTTTTTGTTTACCCGCCCACTCCCCTCATCGTACCCCACGGTGGACGCTCAAAATCGTAGGTTTTTGTTTCTCTATTTTGGAAACCACTGGCCTCGGAGAACGTTGGCGGCGGCGTTACTTATCGATTTTATACACGCACAGAATTCCGTGCACGCGGACGCGGTTAATGGCGGCGGCGGCGTCGGCGGCGGCGGCGGCGGCGACGACGGTCGCCCGACTCAGTGCGGCAGAGCCACATCACAGCACTGAGTTATAATAATCATGGTTACCACAAAATTTCGTTTTGAATTTTTCCAGATTTTTCCTAGACGAATTACCAAGGTATAAATAAAAATGTGAGTTAAAACACTATCAAGTAGTTAATAATAATAAATCAATATAAAAAAAAATATATATATTGTTTTTATAATCAATTTTACAGTTTATTCTTTCATATGGATAATATGGATAATATCAAATAATATTATTATTTTTTCTTAAAAATGAATCGTCTTCTCCTTCGCTTTCATTCCAAGTATTTGGGTTCAATCATTCTCGTCTTAATAAACGCCCACCTGACCGAATCTCTCATCTCGAATACACTAGCTATCTTCATATTATTCTAAACTACCTGACCTCTACTTAAATCTTTCTCTCATTCCCATTACTTTTATTTTCATTATAATTGTGATTGTTTCAGTTCCCTCACTTTTCGTGAAATGTCCAAACCATGATCATCTCAGTCTATTTCTTCTCATTTTGTCTACTATCAAAGCTAACTCTTATGTAGATACTCATTCTTTATCCCATCTTTTTTTGTCACTTCATTCATCCACCTAAAAATTCTCATTTCTCATTTAAAAAGTTATATTTACAAAAATATAGACGGAAGCTTAAAATTCCAGAACGCCATAATATTATAAGTTTACACGGAAACTCCGCGAAATAACAGACAAAAAAAATGCGCCTTTATACAGAGTAGGAATGTACCGAGAATAAACGCCGGATTACGCACACGGTCGTCATCATTGGCAAAGTGACAAACACGACCGATTTATAAAACCGACAATATGAACCGCATACATACATACACACACACACGTCTGCGTGCATTTCTATACACTAATTATTTTTCCAAACGTTTCGATGGTACTTCTTATTCAAAAAAAACATAATAAAATAAAACCATACTCACATAAAATTCACGGACGAATCGAAATGAAAGTGATAGCAGAAAAATTATACAGTACATGTAGATTACAACAAAAATATAACACCAGTGTCGTCAATGGGTCGATATTTTACAATACTATGGAACACATAAAGTGCAAATAAAGGAAAACCATTACGATTATACTAAAAATAAAATTGTTGTACGGTATCTCGGCGAAGGTTAAATGGCGTGACAATAATCGCCACAAATGGAATAATATTTACGATTCTATTCGTTAAAAGACGGCTTCGTGACGACGAGAGGATGGCTAAGAAGAAAAAGTTAAAACCGGTTACGTTTAAGTTATTTTAGTAAGACGACTTACTACAAATAATTGCTAATACGGCCGTAGAGCAGTTCAGCGAAAATGTGTGCTATAATATATCTTTTAAAAAATTAATAATTAAAATTTATTGATACACGTTTAAATACAATTTACCTACTTATATACGGACACATGATTAATAATTATTATTTTTTTTAAAATACTGCCATTGAGACACAAAAAATATGAAACACCCGGAATTTATGAGAGGTCAACGAAACGGAAATTGAATTATCATCCGACGACCCGGCTTGAACCATTGAACGAATAATAAAAACAATTTTGATTTCGTTCGCTCGTTTAATATAATCATTATTATATATGGGACGCATCGTATTATATTTATAACAGCTCATTAAAATAATATTTCGAATAGAAATCATTCATATTAATATAATATTCTAATGATCCATTGATACCTTGAACCAAGATAAAGATGCGTAATATAATATTATAAAAACGAATTTAAATTATTTACGTCGTCGAGTTCGTATTTAAATATTAAAACGTGCACATTTCAGAGTCATCTGTATTATCATAATTATTATGACAATTCGTGCATCACGTTTCCATATTACCCGCAGTAAAAAAACCGTTCCCATATACCATATACCTATATCAGATTAATTTTAATAAAAGTAGTATAACATATTCTTATTGTTATAATATGAATGTTTAACCAGTAATCAATCATAAAACTTGGCTCTAAAATGAAGACTTATCAGCAATAAAAATATACAGATAAAAAACTATTAAAAAAAAATTCAAAATAGTACAAAATGGAATACCTGTAACCATGAATGTATACAACTTTGAGAAAACGATGGTTTAATATTCTCCTGCGAATAATTTTAAGTACTATTTTAATTTGCTCAGTTAATTTCATTTTTTATAATATATCCTTAGTAATGAATTAGGTATATATTATATACGATTTTGAATAATTTAGATATACTTAACATTTAATTCCTTATTCTTTAATCACGAGTGACGTAATATAAGATATTTTCTATTTATTTATTTATACTTTATAAGCCTACTGAAACCCTATCAACATTAGGAGTTAAGAGGCGACTATAACACCCGTGGGCTATATTTAGTAAATACTTGTAAAGCAATATAATATTAAGTTTCAGTAATAATTTAAGTACCTTCTACTAGATTTACTGCTAGATAAGTACTATTATCTTTAATTCAATCGGTTGACGAAACAATTTATAAGGAAACTAGTAAAAATGTATATAAATAGCAAATATAATGTATGAACATTAAAAAAAAAAAACCTATTAAATTAGAATAAAATAACAAATCGACATTATCCCGAATGTTATTAATTTAAATTAAATTATCTGTATACTATTAGTATTAACCTTTAAGCGTCATTATTTACAATTATCAAACAAATTGTTTATTATACTATTAGTTATACATACAAATTTATAAATTATACGAGGAATGATTTCCCCCATTCCTTGCAATTAAGATATCCTCGTGGGAAATTCTTATAAAAGCGGAAAACATAACTTTACTAAGTTATTTAAAAAAAAGTACAACTTTAAGGAAAATATTAAATTTTAGATAATTTTACAAAATAAAAAATGGTATTAATCATTATAAAAAATTGCTTTAGATACCTGTACTACATTTAATAATTGTTTACTAATGAAACGAACTAATAAATTATGTATATATAAAATTAATACCATTACCTACTACTGTGCAGATTATTGCAGATACTTAAGTTTTAAAAGTAAATTGCACGATAAATATCTTATTATTCGATTATTTTAAATTTATGTAGGTATTTTGTTATGATATTTGCATACATTAATAATTCAATTCTATACATTTACGAATAGTATATTTTCTTTGTCGATTATCAAACTGAATTGCTTTAAAGAAATTCAAACTTTTACAGAAAAAAAAAATAATAAATACGTTTAAATTCTAAAATGTACCTACCTAATCTTATTAAGTTTATTCGGTGGATATGAATACAATAGGAAAATGTAAAAAAAAATAGGTACATAATATATCAAATAATATTTTAGTGCTTTGAATTTTCACGTATGTATCGATCTATAAATGTATAGACAGCCTAAAATAGTAAAAAAATAAAATAACAATTAGCACAACAATGCTGCAGAACAACTGAATGAGTATCGCTATCGAGTTTTAAATATAATTTTCACATGCTACGATAACACGTACACTTAAATATAAATATTAGTCATGTTTTATGTTAATTTGGAATTATATACAACCTAGATTGCTAAAATAAATAAATACTAGTTAATATGACAGGCCAGGATGAAAAACGTCCATATTCAAAATTAATTGTTTAGGAATTTTGAATGAACGCGAATAAAATAATAGCGGAGTTATTTAGTTTCTTCAATTTATAGTATTATCTACTAAAAAAATACTGCAAAAATGTGTAAAAAATAACAAATGTTTATATTTACATGTGAGTATATACTTACTGAAATAAAGCACTTATGAAATCGTATGAGCGAACTATAATTATTGCAAAAACCTATATAAATCAATAATTTAAAATTCGCAACGGACAGAAAATTATTGTTTATTTTTAAATAGAAATAACCTAACTGTTTTCAATCAAATCTAGGATATCTAATAGGTACCTAGATATAGCAAAAAAAAAAAATATAGTAATATTACACCAAACTGTATATAAACACAGTTCTACCTAAAAATTACAGGGTTTGGTATATTCGATATCATCGGGTAACAATTCGTTTTTAAAATAATAAATTAATTATCACGACATAAAATGTTTAAAAAAAAACACTCGGCTAATTAAAAAAAATCTGTAATGGACAAAGGGTGTTCTAAAAGAATTTATCAAGTAATGTAAACACCATAACCTCTTTATTTTAAAATAATATATCATTATGGGGCACTCTCTGTATAATAACACACGAGTTAAAAATAAACCACCTTGAATAGGCCACTGGGGCACAAGCCAGTATTTTAATATTATTTTACATTTTAAAGCAATGATGAATATCATTATTGCATTCAAAAAACAATTTTGAGTGGATCCCAGAATCATAATTTTAATATCAATACTAAATTTTATTTATTTATTTTTAGCTTTTCCCTAATTTTTGATTATCTGATGGGGAAAAAAGAACTGACAATACTAACGGGTTTGTCACTGTTGTAGATGGGAAAAAATTGTCAAGTATTTCTGTTCCTCAAAAACAAATTATATCCGCATAAAACCAAAAAAAAAAAAAAAATGCCACTTAATAGCTTGAACTATTTTTAATCAAGTTACAAAAAAAAACCGATATTAAAAAAAACGCAAATCATTATACATTTATACCCTAAATGTTCGGATTTCCCCAATTATTAATAAAACTAAAAGCTATAAAATGTATTGCAATAGCCCCACATTAATTAGTGTGAACTGTCCCTAAAGGTTATAGGTTAAGCGTAGGCTGACAACTCTACCTAATACAAAAAATAGTTTTCAAGAAACAACAATAGTCTTAGCACGCAGTATAAGTTTTGTGATTAAAGATAACATTTTTCTGAACGCAGTAAATCAATAAATTGATCGGCTATGCAATGAACTCTATTTATAGAACTTAAATGCAAGTTGTACCAGTTGTTTTTAATTAACTGCTATGCACCAACAGAAGTCAAGATTAATAACATAAAAAACGAATTCTTCAATGATCTAGACATTGTTAGGCGATACCCTACTGGTTAATAACCAAAATAAGACCTAGGGAATTTCAAAGCGAGGATTGGGAAAATAAAGCCATGTATTAGCCAACGATTGGATAGAAACCATACCACGTAGACACGAATGGTAATGAAAATAAATAAATTACTTTTGCTACCCCTTAAATATGGTTATAAGCAGCACATACTTCCCTTACAAAAAACAAACATGTATCTCACCATGTGGATTGGTAACAAACCAAATAAACCACATGTTAGTACATAGCTGAGTAGTCATGTATGAAAGAAATACGCGTGTAAGGGAGTAGTGCAATATCAGACCACTTGTGAACCTAACCTAACCGAAACTTAACCTTGCGCCGTAATTTGAAAAAATCGGATTGACATATTTCAATCGGAGGCAAGATTTCTGGTAAAAAACATCGTTTGCAAAAATTAAAACAATTAAACCGAGACGTCAAGTTACCATGAATATTAATCAATTTTAACTTTTTAGTTTTTTCCAACTACATTATGAAAGCTACTTTGGATATTATTTTATCTTAACTTGATGATGTAATGCATGGAAAATGATAAAAAATATAAAAATCATTAGCTATAGACAGTAAAAAGTGTGCTTATATGTAATGCAACGGACGAGGTCCGACAGTAGAAACGGCGAATGATACAATGATTTAGGTTAGTTGGTAGGTATACAGTATTTCTCACTTAATAATAATATGATAATATTGACAATACTACAATAGTATATGACAATATTAAAGTTAAGTTTCCAATACATAATACAGTAGCAATTAATTACAACAAAATACAGAATTTATACATATAACTATTAAATTACAAATATAATATTATAATATTAAATAAGTATTACACATTCATAATAAATACATATAAACTTTAACAAATTCAAAAAAAACTAATTTTTTTCAGTCATTTTTTTAAAATTATATTAATTTCTTCTATACACTCTTACAACTTTGTTTATATCGACTAAATATGATCTCAGTACTTTAAGTACTTTAATGACCGTTTACCCATTCCAACTTCTTTACATCTCTAACTAAAACTTATTCACCTTCCTTAAATTTCTCTCTTTTCTTTGTCATTCTATCATAATATATGACTTTTTCTTAATTTTTTTTTTTCTTTATCTCTTCCTTTGTATTTACCATTTTTAGTTTTAATATATTGGTAGTTTTGCATTTTACACTTTACACAACAATTATGATGGAGAATATTTACAACCTGACATTAGCGTATTTCTATAGGTAAGTAAAAATAATTGTAAGTCTTTTTTCTCAAGAGTACATTTTTTAGGATTTTATTTTAGCAATTTCTACACTTTTCTGCTAACCCATTACTGCGGGAATAGCATAGACTAGATGGACCTATAGGTCGTTACACAAATATAGTAGATAAAACTATTTGACCATAGCTATGTACATGATTTCTTTAAAAAATTTTTTTCATTTTATCATATAAAATAGCTCCCTAAAGGTCTAAAATAAATACCTACCACTCAGATTCAATATCTTATTTTTTAATAATAGAAAAAGATTATAAGGCAAAACTATATGTAACAGTAAGGTAATTTCTTAATGCTGGGAAAGGGTTTTTCAAAGAAAAAACGTTAAAAAATAAATTATCATTGTAGATAAAACTTAAATTACCTATATTGACTATATTGCTTTTAAGTATTTTTTTTTTTCCACAAAATATGTATAGTTCGATTAGGGATATTATAACAAATAATAACAATACATATTAAATAGGTATACAATGTATAAAAGTAAATTATGTTAGTGTAATTCAAAACAATTCAAAACATTTTATTAAAGTATTTAAATTTAAATTTCTACATGAATTTCATATCAATTAGTAAATAAACAAACTTTTTACTATAAGTACAATATTTTTATGAAAAAAAAAATATTATTTTCTAATTTGTATCAAAGATGTTTTGTATTATCTAGATTCTATAATATCATATTATATACCTAGATATATAATATCAAGTAGTAATAATAGAATTAGTTACAGATAAAAATAATTTTGTCTGACAAACTAACTGTAATAAAAACTGCAATTAGTTCATACATTTTAAATTTGTTTGTGATTAATAAGGTAAATGCTAAACTTATTAAATTTATTGTTCTTGATAAGTGATTAGAGATATTTTAATTCTATCCAAATTGATTCAGCGATGATCTTTGACAACACAATTGATCGTGCAATTTCATACGTTTTAAGGTTTACAAAAAATTGCTTTCGACCAACCAAAAAACATAGTTTACCTATAGATAATTAAAATGCGTACAATAATTACCTATTTAAACTATACCTATGAAAAGATAATACTCTACTCTGGCTAATAGTATTTATAGCAGTCATGTCAAAGTAATTTATATTTCAAAAATTAATAATAACTAAGAAGTTTAATTAAATTTAAAAAAAAATTTTTTAACTATAAACACGAGTATAACGGTCAATTAAATAATCGATTATGCTTATTTAGTACCAATTTGTTTATTTATAATAGTTTTCATTTAGAAACAAAACCGTGTAGTTTTTTGTTTGATTTGTATACAAAACTGGTAAAATTATAATTCGCTGTAAAGCAGCTATATTAAGTAATATAATAGGTCGTTTTAAACATAACCAAATAATCAGATCACAAATGCGATTCGATCCGTTTCCGGAATCAGCTGGCAAGGAGGGCAATTACGAAACTGTAGCCTCCCAAAAGATCGAGCAGGGGGTGTAATGCACAAACTCTCGTCCAACGACGACCCGTCGGCAGAAATAATTCAAAACACTGCAAGCATTCACCCCTACCGCTCCACCATCGCATAGTCGCATTGATTGATATTGAGTTGGTTTTATAAACCCTTGTGGCGCCTGTTACAATTAAGACGAGGCATTGTTATGTCTATAACCTATATTTTTTTTTAACAATATAAAAAAAGTATTATGTTATAATATTCACTTTAAATTCATATTTATTTACAGAAAAAAAAAATTGTTTTTAATATCAAGTGTATGAGGATGAAACTATATAATAATATTTTATCGCACATTTCGTTATAAGTACAAATTACGAAACATATCTAATGAAATATTTCGAATAATACAAAGAATATTTTGTATTTCAGAAGATACCATGCATAGTAATTGTTTTCGGTTTTTCACATTTGTTGAAAAAACTCTTGAGGAAATCGAAAAATGACCTCTCTAAAGTACCTCTCCGGTAAAATTTCCGTTTAGAAAAATTGCTATCATTATAAGTTAGAAGAAAATTACTGGTAGAAAATTTGTCCACGGGAAAAAAAAATCGTAATATTTTACTAATAGATTTCGTACATTTTCTCGTTTTTCCTCAGTTTTATTTTCGGTTTTTGACATTTGATGGGAAAACTCGAGAAAATCGAAAAATGACTTCCTTAGAGTCCTTAAAATTCTTTAAAAAAAAAAATTAACCCTAACCTTTCAAAAAGGTACTACACTTAAAAATCGAAACAAGATCTCTGGTAGAAAAGTTGTCCATCGAAAAAAAAAACATATTTATAAAACCGAGGTAAAACCATAAGCTTCTTCGCTCCACTCTAAATCTTTAAGTTTATGATTATTCACGATAATTGTTTAATAAAGATTTTAATTATTTATTTAATTTTTTTTTTTATAATCGTTTAAAAATCGCATCTACATTGTTATTAACATAATATATCAGTAGGTATATTACGAGATATTCAATCTAAAAGTCTAAGATTTTCACAGATTTGTATTTGTTAAAAAAAATGACAAATATACACAAACATATTAATATGTTTGTAAAATAGCTCCTAGTTCAGTAGTTAGATTTTAAAACTGAAAAAAAATTATAGTCTTTAAAATCGTGCTTGACGTGAATACAAGACTTAACGATTCGGTATTCAAACATAGTAGGTATGTATAGTGATTTAAATTATGTTTGGGTGGATCTGATTCCCAAGACATTTAGATACCGCTTAAATTAAGTGTATTTGAACAATTTACATTCTATAAATACCTACAAGTACCTACGTACAAAAACAAAACTATTTAAGTAAAACTTGAGTAAAAAGTATAATAATTAGGCAAATGATTAAGTATTTTATAATAATTAGGTATAATAAAAAAGGGGAAATACTAAGATAATATATTTTTGTTTCAATTGGTATCAAATGCATATATACCTTCTAAATAATGTAAGTCATAATGAAAAAACTTAAAACTGAATTTAACATATTAAGTAATTCTTCTTGGAGAAAATGTACGTTAATTTTAAAAATTATTTCTTTATATAATTTTCCTTATGGAAGGGAATTAGAATACTCTCACAGAACATCTACCTGTAGTAAGAGGCAACAAATGGTGAGATGAGATACCATAGCACATGATATTTGCAGATGTTATATCTTTGATAGGAGAAATTCTGGAATTAGTTAACAATAGGCTTGAAAATTGGAAAGTAGCGCTTTAAAAAAATGAACTAAAGATAAAACAGAGTTATTTATTTTTTTTTATCATGAACCAGCCATTTTTTTTAGGAGGATTTTATTTAAGTGAATTTGATTTTGGAATCGTTTCTTAGTTTATTTTTAATTTTGTACCCCTATTCCAAATACTTTAAATAAGTATATACTTTTGATTTTCAAATAGAAACACCCCTTTTTAAACACAGATTCGAATAAAGAATTTGTTTCTAGAAATTTTAGTATACATAGCACTAATAGGCTTAATGATTCAGATTAATGATAAATCAGACTTACCGTTTAAATTTTGGACCGGAGGAGTAGAGAAGCGATAAAAGAGTAAATTTATCATTTAAAAAGACTCGACATACTTCGCACGATGGACCACTGTTGTACATGAGAAGTTGGAAAGGTAAGATGTAAAAAGTTATTTAATGTTTATCTATATAAAACAATTAATCATTGCTAACGAAAAACGATTTGGAACATATTTTGGTTGTACATGGTTACATTAAATGGTGTACCTAATTGTATTTCAATATTTAGGTACTACTATAGATACTGGTTAAAATTTTGGTTAAAATCATAAATTCATAACCAATAGGTGTGAAAATTGTTCGGAATGTTAATACACTATTCAAATATATACCGATTAATACTCGTAAAACAAACAAAAAGTTAGGTTAAGTAAATACTAAACAGTGCTATACACAATTATTTGTAATTTGAAAACACACACGTAAGCAAAAATATATTGATTTGAATGATAAAATACCTAAATAAATATCTTGTACGTTTTTAATTGTATATTTTAATGTCTTTGAATTGATGAAACAATAATATATACGAACGATCAAGGCCAAGAACTCTTGAAATACGAAATCTATAGAAATTGAGTGGGCTTGATATAGTGATGATTATATACTTGAGATGAGTATATTTGTGTTAATCGTTTATCATTTTGATTATTCACAATAAAAAAAAAAAAAAAACATTCATTAAGGGTATTATTTTTTGAAATAAGTGTCTGCAACCTTATCTTTTATTACTTTATTATAATTTAAGTATGTTTAAATGTAGACGGATTTTTTGGCTGTGACTATAATTTGATGTTTTATCCATAACTTTGAGTTAAGGCCAGAAAATGTGGGCAGTCAACGCCACGTCACTGCTGTGTAAAAATGCCAATGGTACCAAATAATTGAATTGAACAAAATGTTAAAACTGAATATAAATACCTAACCTAACTTATATATTTTGGTTAGAAATTCGATTTAATAATACGTACGTAGGTATGAAATATGTAAATATTAAATTTAAGCTCTAAAATAATGATTTCGATCATTCATTAAATACTAAATATACCTACGTATGTAGTAAATGTTTTTTTTTATTTTTTTGGCAAGATAGATATTACTACAACATTGAGGAAGTGTATTCAGAAAAAAAGGGAATGGGGGAAGGGAGTGTAAGGTGGAATGAATGTTCCACCTACTAGTCGAAAATTATAAACTCGTGACCCACAGAATGATGTCATAGTTACGAATAATATTATTACAACAATGATATGCAAATCGTAAACGAAAAACTCGGTGATTCTATTTTTTTTTAATCAATCGTAAAAAAAGGAAATTAAAATAATACGAGTAAGTAACGAATTAAGTAATAATTAATTTTCTATTTGACATTTTTTTGAGAAACATAGGGTACAAATTGAATAAACCGGTAAATTTCATTAGATTTACATTATTATAAAATGAGTAAATAGTTTTAATAACTTAAAGCTCGTTGATGTTAAGCATATTTATAATAGAAATATTATTTAAAGACGTTGTTAACTTTTCTTTTACCGAGCACAACAATAGATTATAGGTATTAAATCTCCATTGTACAAAAACTGCAATACCCATTATTCGTCGATCATTCATTTTAACACATAGGTAGGTACAATATTTTTACTACAGTATGGATAGATACGAATACTGCTCGGAATAGTATTATTATTCTACCGATATTATGTAACGACAATAATTATTTTATTTTTATAACTCTTTCAATGGTTATTTCTTTAATATACGTGTTTGTAATGCTGGCTGCTCGTGAGTCCTAATAATTTTGGGTTTCACTTTTTTTCCTTTTTTTTTGTAGTTTTGTTTAAAATGAATCAAGTACCCTACTAATGTGATATTATTATGTAAATTCGGGTAAAAATCAGAGTAAGCTAATTTTAAAGTGAACGGTTCTTTTTCATCCCTTTAAGTATGTATATATAGTATATTATTATTTAGTTTACGTATTACGTTATTTTTATAAAATGTATTGTAATTATTATCTTTAAATTAAAAATAATTACATAATGATTAATTGACGACCACAATACTTGTTTTTGAGACTTGGCAAAAGGTAGCGATTTTCGCTCATATTATATATACGCGTCTTCCAATTGAATAATATATTCAGTGTATAGCTACTATTAATTGCAAAACACAAAATTTAAATATTTAAATGTATACGCGTGCAAATAATATATATTGTAGGCGTGAAAATGCAAAAAAAAAAAAAAAAAAAACTAAAAAAAAATTTGCCAAACTCAAATTTCGTAAAATATATGTAGTATTTCGAATACTTTTCATGTTTTCTAAATTTTTTGGTTTTAATATTGAAGATGATGAACTATAATACAAGGGTTTTTATACTAGGAAAATACTTTTCCGATTAATAAAAATTATTCGATTTGTTCACGTATTACTTTAAAAGATGAAAAATTTTCACCCTGAAGTACTCGATCGAAATTATTTTTTTCTGAAATTCCCAACGGTTCACCCCTTCACCATTTATTTTTATACTCGGAAAGTATTTATTTTCAGTTAGTTCCCACATACAAGATACAACCGAGTCACACCCATCAGCATATGAATTCGATTACATATTCGGAATACTGCCTTTTGTAAGTATTATTTATTTATTCTGAATACTTTTCGTGAAGTGTTTTACCCAAATCTGACGTTCATTGCACAAGTTCAAACAACGTTTATACGGTTGTAAACGATCGGTCAAACGAGACGAAAAACGAGTTTCGACTTAAACGAACGATTATCCAATTATTGTTCAATTTTAAATACCTAATATAATAATACACATTTCCATTCTTAATTATTATTATACATATACGTGTTGAAGGTTTAATATGGTATATACCTAAAGGCAACTAATTAACGAGCGCATTTCATAAAGGCTCTTTAATGAAAATAAAAACCCGACACCTTGTTATCTAACCTTGTAAATATTGTACTCGAGAGCGCACAATTAGCGGTAATACATACAATTTCGAGCGGAAACGCCTGCATTTTATTACCTACTTAATAAACATTTAAATAAACGGAATTCATTCGAGCGGAGGGAACAGTATATTATGACGAGCCGGACACTGTGGGAGAAGTTATTATAAATTAGGTAAGTAGGTAGATAGGTAACTAACGCCATACCCGTGTTGGGTAAATGACGATTAACGGTCCGCCGAGATCTCAGACTATCGCGAAACCAAAAAAAAACCGTACATATAGCGTACAAAAACAATCCACTGACCCCCGAATAGATAATATAAGTACGCGAGTTCCTCGTATTCCGGCTCTGTTGTAATCTATATGTAAAAAAAATTTATTTTCGTTGACAATATCGAGACGGGTATTGGCGGCGAATTTAGTAATCGTTAATTTCTTACCTATTGTATTCGAGATAACCGGAACGATCAGTTTGTTTGTGTTTGTGCGTAGAAGGGGGAGGGAGGGGGTGAAATAATATACACAATTACAACACTATAATAATAGTAATACAACTCAAACAATAATCTGAAAGTTTCGAGTACCTACCCGCCCATCATTTTCGATAACGCCGACCGCTCGATACGTTAAAAAAACGTAAATAATTATGGCCATCGGAATTGGAGGACGAGAGAAAAAATACCGTCATCGCGACGGCGACGTGTAATGAACGAATGGACATTTTCGCGTTTTCGCACCGAATTCTCGTTCGGACGCGAACGACGCGACGGCGACAGGAAACGAGTTTTCGTACGCAAGCCCCGGGTGTTGTCAGATCGGGGCGACGGGCGGTAAAACATTACGGTCGCCGAATTGATGTATATATTATTATTGTATTATGTATAATAGGTACCCGTTAAAATTGTACATTGTTATGTTGGTCAAGGCTAAATTGACGGAGTTGGCTAATAACGATTGTAACTGTCATTTAACGCCGCCGCCGAGAGTTTAGTTTCGGGTGATACCGATGTAATTTGTTGTTTTTTTTTTTCTATTAACCGGTCAGCACAATAATAATAAAATCAAGTATAAATACCTATAACAATCTAACAATCGCTTCTTACCAGGTGCCGTACCGCGGACAGATGACTTCGGTGTTTTGTCTTCGTTGTCTCGGATGCAGTAAACAAACGATATTCCTTCGCCGAATAATATAATGTAATATAGCCGGGCGTTGCCGTTCACCTAATTTATTATTATCAGAGCATCGTGGAAAAAAAAAATGAAAACACAACACTGCACGAACAAAATCTTTCCGTAGCGTCCGCAGCCGGCCGACAAACACAACTAATGGAGGGCGTTGGGCGGCCGTGGCGGGGCGCGCGCGCAGGCACCGCGCGTTCTAAACGTCACGAACCGTACGCGTGACAGTGTCGCCAACCCGCTAACGTTATGCCCGATAACACCGTGTCGCCCGGACCGCGGCTATCACTCTGTACGATGAAAATAATAATATTTTCATTAACAGCAAAAATAAAATGTCATTATTTATTTATTTAGAATTCAACGGGAACAGCCCTTTTACAATATAGACTATTTATCGTTTTACTCACTGTTATTACTTATTATTGTTATTATGCAACTAATATTTCAATAGTTGATTATCTATCATTGATCCAGAGTTTATATTTTCGTGTGCCAACGTAATCAATCATTAGGTATGATCCGTGTTGCATATTTTTCGTTAGATTTGAATTTGAATTCATCAAACCTTACGTTTTGTCATCTTCATATATTGATAAATAATTGTTATCTATTATAATATTTGTTTTCAAATTATTCAAAATCTGAATGTTTTTATCAAGTATGTCGTTTTTTTTTCCTCTAACTAGATTAGATATTACCTATACGTATTTTTTTTCAAAATTCCATCCGTAGGTGATGATGTAGGTATTAAACCACATCAAAGTACAAGTAAAAATGTTACGAGTGTTACTGTTTAAAGTTAAAACAATTTTTGCTTTCATTATTTTTTTTTATTTACTACATATTTATAAAAAAAAAATTGAAATCTTGAAATCCATTAATAATATTGATATACCTTATCGATTTAGAAGAAACTTTATTTTATAACTAAAAATCTTATTAAATCCATCCAAATGGTAAAGTGTATGGAAAAAAAAATTAAAATATATTTCATAAAAAATATTATTTATGTATTAAAAACACATTAATTTTAAAGGTAAATATCGCTAATATAGTGATATAGGATGTATTATCCTACTGATATTTATAATATAATAAGTAGGTATACATATATTATGTACATTATATTCTGGACAAATATTTATGGAGGAAAGTTCAAACTGAATGATGTAATATATATATATATATATATATATATAGTCTAACAAAGAAATAATAGATAGGTAGATACCAAAAAATAGTGCGATTTTTTTTTTAAACGATCAATGTGATAACAAGAACGTATATGGTCTAAAGGTATAGCCATGACATCAAAACGAAGTTACGTCATTACAGATAAATTCGGAGTTATGGCTTTCCATAGCAGCTTTTATCATCTTAATCAAATTTTAAATTTAATTTCGGAATAGGTAATATACATTCGTAACAGTAACAGTTGTAGCAACCCCTTAATTATCTATCTTTTGTTTTTACTTATTTATAATATACTAGTTGTCCCGTGCTCGGCATTGCTCGTGCCAATTTGTATTTTTTTTTTTTTTACCCATATTCATTTTTGATTTAACCGTGTTAGAATTGAATAAAAACACTTAGATGGAAAGTGGGTAGTCCACCTTCGGCGGGTTAAAAGTGTTCTATTGTGAAATTTTAATAATATAAATAATAGTAAGAATTATAGTTATAATATTTTTCTTATCTGTGACAACCAAACAAACAAAAATTAAATAAATAAACAATTAGATATTCGTACTAAATATACCTAAAAACCCCTATTTTATCCCCTTAGGGATAGAATTTTCAAAAATCCTTTCCTAGCGGATATGTATGCCATAGTAACTATCCGTGTTCCAAATTTCAGCATGATCTCTCTAATAGTTTGGGCAAGACAAGTTATTATAAACTTGAATAACTAATTATAGATAATAAACTTTAATTCTGTTATCAACTATATCATAAATTAAGCAACTATTTAAAAAATGGTAAATGTTGTATTTTGAAATTATTACTAAATACATACCTACATATTTTTTTCATTAATAGTGTAATCTTCATCAATAATATATTAATGTATACTATTTTTTAATCCTACTGTAAACATTTTTTTTTTATTAAATATCTATTATGGTGAATTCAATTTTTACAGTCAATTTAAAATCTGTAAAATCTAAATTTTGATCAAAATCACATAAGACATAACTGATTAGATCAAAAAGGTATGTCATGAAAACAAAAAAAAACTTAGCCAGAAAAAAAAAATCCAAATAGCATAAATATAGTTAATTCTTTAAATTCAAGATTTTTAAGCTATAAATGTACTTGAAACTTGATAAATATATGCATTTTATAAAATTCGTGGTTATAATACTCTAATGTGTAGGAATTCTCAAACTTTAAATTGCTGCCATGTAAAGTTGATTAAATTGACTTAGCTCTTTCTACCCGGGACTACCGATATATACTATCAACAAATTTCCCAAGCATAAAGTAGGAAATATACTTTACTTATATTAAAATGTATTACTGGAATTAATTCACTTTCATTTGCCGAACGTTTTGCAACAGGTATAGACTATAGGTATCAGATAAATACATTATTTTAGACAGCATAGCTACATTTGAAAATAATAGGTTGTAGATATAGGTATACATTATTGTCTAAAAAAACTATATATTTTGGATTAATCCCATATAAATAAATCGTGTTAAGTTAATAAAATTAAAAATTAAATTTTACATATAAATATTATAAATCTTTAGAGAACTTAATAAATTATTTATTATACAGAGTGATTTTTTTTTTATCAAACAACACTCATTGTTTCAAAAAGTATTAACTTTTTTCGAAATTTTTTTTTTGAAAACTTATAAAAAAAAAAGTTCTAAAATGTTATGTTATCATTTTTTTTTTTTTTTTTGAACCCCTTATTTTTTGGGGTGAAACGACTACCTACTTTTGATTTTTAAATGGCAACTTATGTTTAAAATACCTTGAATAAATCGAGTATTATATAAAATAAATTTTGGTGTTGAAATTTTTGATTCAACCGAAATATATCGTCAACCCGTTGACGATATATTTCACTTTTAAGTTTGAATTGGAAGATAGTAGTGAAGTATCATTGATGTGGCGGTACGACGCGTGGTGTGTTAATTATGCCGTATAAGTGGAATATCTCGTCAACGAGTTGACGGGAATCAAAAATTTCAACACCAAAATTTATTTAAAATCACTCTATATATTATTTATAATTATATTAAATTAAACATAAATTTATATGTTTTTATAAATATGTGTAAATATGTATAACACATTTCATAGAGCGGCGTGCCCAAGAGGTATTAAAGAGGAAAAACCATAATTGAAAAATAATATTAATTTATAATTTTAATAAAAATTAGAGTGGTTTCTTATTATCATTTTTCTATCACTTATTTTCATTCATACTTACTATATTTTACTAACATATTACTACATACTTTATTCATACAAAATATTTCTGCTTATACCATTGTTGGGTGTAGGCCTGCATACTTGTATTATAAATAAATCATTAAAAAGTAAACATTTTTTTTTCTATTTGATTAGGTTGGTATTATGAAATTAAATAAAATAAATTCCATTATTCATAAAAAACAAATTCAATAAATAATTGGCATTGTGAAATTGATTATTATCAGTTATCAGTAAAGACTGGATTTATTTGAAATTGCAACTTTTATTGCAATAAAGATAAATCAGATCTGATTAAATATATAACCGCTATATACCAAAAATGTTCTGCCTATTTAATTTTGTTATGCAATTTTTTTCAATTTTCGACGTTTTTTAAAATTTTTGCAATTTCCTCACGTAATTAAATCATAGGCGTTTATCGTTCATCTGGAATTTTCTAGAACTTTGGAGGACCCAACGAGTGATAAGCGTCTATATATACATTGTGGTAATTAAATTTAACGTAGTAGTACAGCGATTCATGTGCATGTACCTATTGGTACCTAAGTACCTATTCTTTGATCAGTTTGACCGCACGGCGAACATATTCGACGAAATACCGAAAATAAAATCAACTTTAAAAAGTAAAATTTCGAATTGGATTGCTCCTTACAATGAAAATAAAGAAGTATTTTCATCAGATGGATAGGTTATGTATTGTCTCGTATGTAACTAATCTGTGTTTACTGAAAAAAAATATCTATTAGATCATCATTCCAAAACAAGTAAGTTTTATATTTTATACTCATACTACACGTAATATACTACATATTATTTCAAAAATACATGCATATTTTTTTTAGTTCAACACGTAAATACATTACAAAGGAATAAAGAAATAAAAGCAGCTTTTGATTACTTTTCAAAATTCAAATAGTAAAAATGTATTTTTTGAAGATTTATGTAATGCATTTGTTGCTGTAAATATTTCTTTGCATAAGCTGGGCAATTATTTTTGGAAAAACATACTAGCAAATTAATTCCGGACGAAAGCGCTTTAAGAAAAAATTACATACCAAATATTAATAAAAGCGTTATAGATCAAACAATTAGTGATATTGGAAATAATTACGTTTACATAATTGTTGACGAAACGACCAATCCAAGAGGTTCGTATAAATTAATTTTTTTAATAACTCATATAATAAAATATTCTATTTTCGTTTAGGTTTGGCTATTGCAAATTTATTAATTGGTAAATTAGATGGAACGCCTAGTGAATCATATTTAGTTACATGTAACGTACAAGAATCCACCAATTATGAAACTATTTTTCAGTTTATTAATTCCTCGTTAAAAATCCAGTTGTATCCAATCCATTTGCAATTCTCTTTGCTATACTCATAATCTAGAAAATTATGTCAATAATAGATTGATAGTAATATATTAATTATATCTATTATATCTAATAGACCAATGACTTTGTAAAATGTCAGCGTCCGCTGCTCTTTGGTGGGGGAGGGGGTGCGATCACTCGCATCTATTCCCTTCAGGGACCCGCCTGGGCATAGAGATATAAAGTGTTGCTATATCTACAACACCTTTCAACGACCATGTTTATTTATTACTGCAGGTATTTTATAAAATAGTGAATGATAGGTAAATTATTTTACAATATGACATACATATACATACAATATACATACATAACTATGTAAATTTTATAACAATACTAACTGTCCGGTCCGCGCTACCCGTGCCAAATAAATGTGTAATAAAAACGATTTTCTCCTAGATTTTTTTATTTCACTCTCCGTCACAATTTTCTTTATTAGATTCCAAATTTAGTGAAGAATGTATTGATTTTACAAACGCCTTTATTCATTTTTTTTTTTTTGTACCAGTAAGCTTACTACGATTATCAAGTATAGTACTTTTTTTGAAAGAGTGATACTCTGGGTGGTACTTTAAAGGGGTAATTTTTTTAAATTCTCGTTAATATTCGAGATAATGAGGAAATATTGGTTCTTTAGATTAAAAATGATTGAAAGATTAAATATAACGTTGTCATTTGCAACCGTTTTTATTTATTTTTTTGTTATTATTAAGTTTGATTATTTTGGAGGTTGAGTGTACGTGATCGGTTAACCAAAACCACCAATTAACCCGATTCAGGGAACTCGGGTGATTTATATCAATACGTTTAATTATTTTTTCTTTCTTTAAAATGATAAATATTATTGTTTGCTCGATGATTTACGAGTTACAAAATGAAAGAATACAAATAAAAGAAGTACATTCATTTACTTTTTATTTATTTATTTATTTCTATTTATTTTAAATAGTAACTAGAAAAACATTTTGATGTAGAAAACTGGTAAATTAATTAAGGTTAGGTTACTAACTAACATCGGAGGCGATGGGTCAACGAACTGTGTCGAGTGAAGGCGCCGATGAGAGTGTGAGATGAAAAAGGCAGGTGCTTCGGTTGCGTCCGATGACGGCGAAAGGTCGCGATGAAGGTCACAGCGTTGAAGATGGGAATAACCATAGAAAAGTTAGTACATGCGAGCGAGTGCGCGGGAAAGCCACATTATTTTAAAATCTTTTTTAAACAATCATTGTTGTCATGGAAACGCATATTGTAATCATTTTACCATTATATGACAATATGCTATATAGCTCATACCTGTCCTGGAAATTCTTTACTATTACTAGATTTTTGCAACATATTTTAATGTATTGTAGTTTATTGAGCATTGATCAACAATCAAAATCACAATAAAATTAACAAACAATATTCAGTAAATACTATAGATACATTTTGACCATAGATACCAATATAATCAACAAAAAGAATAATAATATTTACTTTGTTACCAAGGTAACCAAATCAACAAAAATTATACCACAAAATACCAAAATTCCTGTGTTAGCTATCCTTTAGGGGTTGAATTTTAGAAATTCCAATAGCTATAAAACTTTTCTCCGGACCACGAGGTGGTACATTTTCTAAAAACCCCATTAAAATCGGTCTTGTAGTCTTTGAGTTCATAAATGATTTATAGACAGACTGACATTCATTTGTACATATAGAAGAAAAATATTGTTAACAAACAACACTGTCTTCTGAACTCCTCTCAGAATCGTTTTTTTTTTTTTTCCCAATAACTACTGCAGGTAAGGTCATCTACTATTTTTACTGATCAGACCAATGTTTTCAATAACTTATAACCTCTCCACCTAATAATACTTTAAAAAAACCGATTAGATATATATTTATATACATTCATATAATAGTTTCGGTGATTACCTCAGACATCAAAATGGCACTTTGTTTTTTATATATGAAAAAAAAAATATTAAAAAATTTGCATTGGCAACGCCAGCGAACAGCTTATATATGTATAATATACTTATGCCAAATACCAATTTTTTAGTTTTTTTTTTTTATCTATTATATTATTTTTCTAATCTTGCTTTTTATTGCTCGTAATGCTTTTTTCTTTCGTGCTTTAGATGTAGATCGACCAATCGATTTCCGGTTGGGGGGCATACCTGTCAACAATGCAGTATTCGAAAAATCAAAGAAGATATGTATGCCATCTGTATGCCTTATGTATATCTATATATGTATGTCTTATAATATCGTATGTTTTACGTATGTCCTATGTCACCCATGAACTGAAGTGTACACAATATTGATTTATTTATCGGCAATTAGAATTATATATACATATATACACACACCCATAGACATAATAAGAATTTGCCCATGATAACTCAGTTAACTAATAATATTTGTTTTTGCATCCATATATTATCAATAAGGTAACTGATAAATAAAAACAAATTATTTCATCTTCGTACCAAAAGTACTCAGAATCCGGTTTTTATGGATAATAGCGGAGCTATTAAGAAAAATTGCATAGATGTACTATACCAGAAATCTTCAGGGGTATATTCAACAACTTCTCAACGTTTCGTGGCGATCGGATGACGCGTTTAGGAAGGCCTAAGATGAGACATACAAATAAATATTAATTTGTATACTTATAGATTTCTATTTTATTAAAAGTATAATGTCAAAAATTGATTACTGATATCACGAACTATTGTCTATTATAATGGTTTATAGTTGTTATAATTATTTATTAACCACAGTTATTGATATACAATCGACCAAGATAACTACTTTCCATCGAGTTTTAATTCCTGTTTAAAATATTAAATAGTGATATTGAAATACTATTATAATAAAAGAATACATTGCATTTTTTATGTACTGTTGAATAATATAATAAATAATAATTATTATTTCCATCTATTTACTTTTAATCATATTAGCTACTATGCCGTTTATAAGTGCTATCAGTGAGAGTCCTTTTTAACTCTTCGGTGCGTTTAAAATCATATTTATGTAACTAGACTGGTAAATATTGTCTATAAATTGTTTGACAATAATGAATATACATCATAACGTGTTAGTGTCAACAGAAGATTTAATACGTGAACTAAATATTAAAAGTCGTATAAGATAAATATATAATATGGTAGGTAGTATTAAGATAATATTTTGGTTCAAGGTTGTATTCGTAATTTATTATACATTTAACTGAACTAACTACATTTTAAATTTGAAGCAGAGCGATACTGATCTATTGGTTTTACTATGTGTTTTTTTTCTGTTTACAAATAACTTTTCGAAAACAAAACTTGCTCCGATGTGACAAGTTTAGCTCGTTTTCTGAAAGGAAATTGTATTTAATTGGTGCATTAAAGAGGTCACTTTTTGATTTTCCATGGGGTTTTAAAATAATTTGGAAAAACCAAAAAAGACAAAAAATGAAAACTGATAAATTTATAGCGTTATTTCATTATTTTAAATGTTCACGGTTTATGTTTTTTACCTGACATATTGCTCTTGTAGAAAAACGAAAATAAACTTTTTTGTTGCATTTTTAATCTTGTTGGTATGTAAGGAATTTGTTTTTTGATTTTCCAAATAGTTATCATATTAGCAGTTTCATTATTTTAAATTTCATTTTTTTTTTATCTATACGCATCTTTTTTACTAGAATTCAGATTTCTAAGTGTAGCGCCATTTTTAAAAGCAAATTGGTGTGGGGGGGTACTTTAAAGAGGCCATTTTTCGATTTTCTCAGGCGTTTTCTCATCAAATTTGAAAAATCGAAAGAAAAAAATAGGAAAATATAAAAAGAGTAGGTACTAGCTAAAAATATTATGGCCTTCTTTTTCTTGTGGACAACTTTTCTTCCAGTAATTTTGCTCCGACTTATAATAATAAAACAACTTTTCTAAAAGAAAATATAACTAGGGAATAATTTTAAAGAGGTCGTTTTTCGATTTTCTCCGGAGTTTTTTCAGAAAATATGTAGAACTGGGAAAAACATAAGAAAAACGGAAAAAACGTAGGAAAACCAGGGAAATCTATACACAATTAAACAAATATTATTAAAGAAAATATATAGGGTCTATTTTATATGCAATTATCATAATATGACATATATATATTGTTGATTTTGTAACACTATCAACTGAACTTAGTTCAGAATCGTTTTTTCGTAAGCAATGGTTTATTGTTGCTTACAGGTATACATTAAATTACCTATAACAGTGGCTGCACTCGTTCCTATTATCCTAGGACGTCTATTTATTATTTTTTATTTTTACCGTGACAAAAATTTCTACTCGAAAAATGTTTGATGCTAATTCTAATTGAGTCAATTTAATGTAAAAAATGTATAAAACGTATAAAACTTGTGTGGTTATTAATATTAAATATAGTTATAGTAGATAAGTTACCATATGAATCAATAACAGATGTTAAAGAGAATTTTAAGGGTTTAAACTCTTTCAGAAATCAGTTATTTCTTACGTAGAATAAAATTATAACATATTTAGGATAAAATGTTTTTTATGTCAAAGAATTATTAATCATATTTAGATATTTTTAATTAAATTATATTTTTATAAAATAATTATGACCGCTGACACGTTTTAGTCATATTGCAAGTTGCAACATTTTGTTACATATACCTACGTATTTTACGCATTTTCAGAGTTATACAAATTAACAAATATTATTATTTAGCCAGTAATTATTTGTCTATTTAAGTATTTATTTTTCTTTAGAGTTATAAAATGTACAAAATATATCTCAAGTGATTCAATTAGAGTATAAAACACTAAATTATAATTAGGTAGATATACCTACTATATAATATCGGATACAGTAAGTGTTAAACAAAAAAAAAAAAAATTTAAAAACCAATAAAAATATTTCGAATAGTAGTTAATACTAATTATGTATGTAGAGATGTTACTTATACCTACCTACCTATCAAGTACCTACCTACCACTTTTAATTTTTTTTCTTATCTTTATCCATAGTAGGTAAATAAAAAATATTAATGCAATCATTACGGAAATATTACCTAGATATTGAATACAATAAAATATAGTTTTTATTACATTATTACAATTATATACAATTAAGTTATTATTACATTAGCATATATTATAGTATGTAATTAACATTTTTTTTTACCTAATGAAAAAAATTGCTTTACTTGTTACCACAAAAATCAACGTAATTTAATTTCTGTACAAAATTTAATATTTTAGCAAATTTATGTAAAATTCCGATAAGTGTAGTGTCAAAAAGGTATACTGGATTTAGGTAAAGCTCAATTATTCGAAAAGAAAATACTTTTGAGAAAAATCAATGTTTCGATTTTTTTTTAATTTGATGACCATTTTGAGGTCCGGCAAGAAATCAGATAAACTTATCAGTTTACCGTATCTTGGCTAAATTTGTATGCATTTTGTTCAAATATGAAAATATTAGTTGTGTATTTTCATTTTGTTATTGTTAGAATCTATTCAGCGTACTCACTAATCACTATACCTATGAATACACTTATCTTACTGTAATACTTAACGATTACAACAGCATAATTTAATGTATACAATTTATTATTGTTTTGTATGTATAAGCCATATATTAATCATAGCATTTATAGCAGAAATATTAGGATATCACTGATTATATTATATTGGTCAGTATACGTGAAACATTTATTAGATAATATTAATTTTTGTTTTTTAAAAAAATTAATTATTTAAATACCTTATTTATTTATAACAATACATATTATTATAAAAATAATTAGGATAATGGAGACGGATGCAGCCACTGTTATAGCTAATAATACGATAAACCATTTCTAACGAAAAAATGATTCTGAGCGGAGTTCAGTTGATAGTGATGCTCTGTCAACAATATATATGTCATATTATGGTAAAACATAATTAAATAGGCATTATATGTTTTATTTAATAATATGTTAACAATATTATTTAATAATGTTGTTTAATGTTGTACCGATTTTCCCGTTTTTACTAGGTTTTTTTCCGATTTTCCCAGGTTTTTCACATTTGCTGGGAATTTTCTTGGAAAAATCGAAAAATAACCTCTCTAAAGTACCTACCCAGTCAGATTTCCTCTCAGAAAAAGTGCTATAATTATAAATCGGAACAAATTTGCTAATAGAAAAGTTTCTCACAGGAAAAAATAAGACAATAATATTTTTATTGAACACATAATTTCTTATATTTTCTCATTTTTCCTCAGTTTTTTTTCGGTTTTCACATTTGATGAGAAAACTGAGAAAATTGTAGAATTAAAATATATTACACTTAAAAATCGGAGCAAGAAAAGTTTCGCACAGATAAAAAAATAAATAAATAAATAAATAAACATCTTTGTAAAATCATTAGGTTCTTCGCTCCACTCAGAATCTAAAACATTAATATTTTTATCAGCCGTATTAAAAATACGGTATTAAATACATTAATACCTAAGTTGTGGTTGGTCGTATTTATTTCTAGCACAATGTATATTAGTAAAATGCTAAAATTATTAACATGGTACTTAAATAATATTATGTCAATATACCTATTAGTAAAAATAAAATGTATTTAGTAGAGGTACGTTTGCCGAATAATTGCATATTTATAATGCTTACCTACATATTGTGTCATTATACAATGCAGTATTGATTATTTATAAGTAGATAAGATAACCTATAAAAATGATGTATACGAAAAAATATGGGTATGACCTATAAACCCTAAAATAGTAACTCAAAATAATTATTTATACCAGTGGTTCCCAAACTGTGAGATGCAAGTCCTTTGGGAAGCAAAAGTACTTACCAGGGGAGCAGCGAGGTAAATATTGTGGTAAATATTTTTAGATCAACAGTAGTTTCGTTGAAACGTGATTTTATAATTTTATTAGTATATTTATGTGAAATTTTTTCAAAACATCTTTGCGAAATAAAGAAACTCATATTCTGTAATTATATGATAATGTGGAAGCTTTTATTAAACAAAAATTGATAATGACAAAGAGGACCAACAGAAAAAAATGGTAAAACCACTTGCTTTCCACTTTTAAAACATTTTCTTGAATATATTGAATTACTAACGAGTTCAATAACAATAATTTCTGATCATCTAATGGCACTTAATAATAATTTTGTGAAACATTTTTTAGAAGAAATCAAACAATACAATTGAATGAAAGACCTATTTACTGAAAAACCATTACCATATTTCACAATCAAAGAGGAAGGCAATTTATTAATCGACATTTCATCGGATTCGTCATTACGAATAATCTTCATTATCACTTTGCAGATTTTGGAATAACATTAAAGATGCATATCCTGAGGTTGTTATCAAAGCTGTGTGTATATTTTTCCATTTATTATGAAAACTCCTGGAAAAATCAAAAAATTAACATAAAGTACCATTGTAGTCAGATTTACTTTCAGGAAAAGTGCTACACTTGAAAATCTGAGCAAATTTTTAGAATAAAAATTGTTTATAGAAAAAAAAAACAAACATCATTGTAAAAATAATGAATTCCTCGCTCCGCTCAGAATCTAAAATATTAATAACTAGGGTAAAATCATGTGAGCAGGCGCGTCCCTGAGGAGGGGAGCGATGAGGGCGATCGCCCCCCCCCCACTCAAGAGAAGTGGGCTTAAAATGGCATTTGGCATAGTCATTGGTTCAGACGTAGGTATAATAGCTCAAATCGAAATATTATAATTTAGATAATTTTTTAGACTCTGAGTATAATGAAGAATGATTGATATATTTTATCTCAAATTTTTTAAGTCGTTTTTTGATTTTCCAAGCGGTTTTTATAATATCTGGGAAAACTCGAGAGAAAACGTAAGAAAAATAAGACATTTACAAAAATAATGCTTTTTATTATTTTTATTTGTGTTATTTGTTGTAATTTAATTCAAAATATTCATAGAGACTTAAATTTGGGTAGAAAACGTATATTTCTAGCCTTTTCCGGACGTGGTAAAAAATCTGTAAAAATATTTAATCTATATTTGAACTATTTATAGAGATTTTAATATTGTGATTAATTTTATTTGGTATAGATACTCTGTGGATAAAATTGTTAGACAAAACAAAAATGGTTGAAAATTGAACGGGAAGTTTATTATAAATAGTACTTTGTGGCCAAAACAAAAAAAAAATTATTTTAGGTTAGTACATTTTTTTATGAGAATTTTAATATCAAATTTTGACGAAAATTATTTTAGTATCCTCTCCAAAAACAAACGCATTTTAAGTGTACCTAGAAACCTAGCTATCGCTTGCTCGGACAATTTTAATCAAAAAATATCCCTCGATTTGTTGTACAAACTTTTCTACCAGAAATATTGGTCCCATGTATTAAGTATAGTTTATTTTTTAAAAGGAAATTTTATTTCCATGGTTTAGGGAGCTAATTTTTGCGATTTTTCAATTGGTTTTCATAATAACTGGGTAAAACCGGGATAAAATGTTGAACGGAAAAATGGAAAATTTACGAAATTTATGTATTAGTAAAAAAATATTAATGGTCTTTTTTTTCTGTGTATGACTTTTCTACCAGCAATTTTGCCCCGATTTACAATGACAGCACTTTTTCTAAAAGTAAACCTGACTAGAAAAATACTTTAGGGGGTCGTTTTTCAATTTTTCCAAGAGTTTTCTTAACAAATGTGATAATCCGGAAAAAAAACATGGGAAAACCGAGAAAAACGTAGGAAAAACGGGAAAATCGATACAACATTAAACAAATATTATTAAAGCAAAATAATATAGAAAGCCTACTTAATTATTTTACTATAATATGATATATATATATTGGTGACAAAGCATCACTATCAACTGAACTACGCTCAGAATCGTTTTTCATAAGCAATGCTTTATCGTCGCTAACATGTATCTTTTAAATTACCTATAACAATGACTGCACCCGTCCTTATTATCCTAGGACGTCTTTTTTTTAAAGTTAAATTGAATAGTTTTTGCTCGTTTTATTTTAGATTAGATATTTAGTTTTTCAGTGATGTTTGTTTTTTTTTTTTTGTGAATAACTTTTTGACCACAAATTTTACTTTGATTTTTAAGTGTAATATATTTTCTGAAAGGATAATTTTTTAGTAATTTTTTTGATTTTTCTAGCAGTTTTTAGCAATAATTATTGGGGAAAACTGGGAGAAACTTAGGAAAACAGGAAAATGTACGAAATGTATTATTTTTAAATCTTAAATTTTACAACCTACTACTATACTATAGAAATGTATTATTAAATAAGTTTTTTTCTCAGTTTTTTCTATTCATTGGGAAAACTCCTAGATAAATCAAAAAAAGACGTCCTAGGATTATAATTTTTTTGGGAAAGGGGCGTAATTTTAAGGGATAGAGGAGGTAAATGGAAGGGTGATAGTTTTGTGGCAGGGTACAGGGTATATATAGTTTTCGGTGTGATAGTATAATTTCATGACGTCCAAATCTACATTGATCATAATTTTTATCAACCTTGTGAGGGGTGAGGGGAGAGTTTTCGTTTTAGGATTTGGCTGTATAGAGTGGTATAATTTTGTGACACTTAAAACCCAAGTTCAAATAAGACGTCTATTCCTTCAAAGAAGAAATGGAATTCTACTTCTAAAATAATATAAAAGAAGAAAGTGTTTGTATGTCAAAGATCCAATCATATTTCATATCTGGTAGGTAGCGCAGTGGTTAGGTCGTAGTTCCAAGTAAGTTATAGATAGGAAATAAGCAGACAAAAATCCGCATGCAGATTTGAGTTCAAGTCCCACAAATGTTCAGAATTTTTATTTATTTTTTTTTGTTAAGTATTTCTGGAATAAGTAATAAAATGTTACAGAAATGTAAACAAAAAACTTTACTAGAATGTGTTCCAGAAAAACATCTATAAAGCATGACTAACTAACTGTTTAGTAATGTATAATATATAAGTGTATGGAACTTGGCATATTGCGTTTCTGGAATTTTGAGGTAAGTTCCATAATAATGTTTCAAAGTTCCAACGGAATATTACTTAAATATTATAGGAACCGTTCTTTGCACAGTAGGTAGTCTTATCACTCAAATCAAGATTTTCATGAATGTATTTATTGATAAAGAAATACTAGTGATGCGTATTTCTTGGCCTACCATGTGGAAAACCAAACTGGTAATCAGAGAAAAAAGTATTGGCATTTAAGAAGTGAATAATCCTGGATTTGATGCATTTTTCAAAAATTTTCTACAAGGACAATAATTATGAAATAGGTCTATAATTATAGCAATTTAATTGATCACCTGATTTATGTATGGGCATTGCAATATATTTTTTAAGATATGATTGGTAAATTCTAGCAGACAAAGACGTGTTAAACAGTAGCATTAGTGGATACGAGATACTACAGGCAGTATTTTGTAAAATAAATTTTGTAATATTATTATCATAATAAAAAGTGTTAGGTTTATCTTTAAAAATATGCTTTTTGACTTCATTTTGAGTAATAGAAGAAAAGAATAATGAGTTATTAATATGACAGTTTTTATTTAGAATTTCCCAACTTATCAATTCCTGATCCTTATTCAAAATATTACTTTCAACGATTTAACCCACATTAATTAAAAAGTTATTAAATTCATTTGCAATACTGATATTATCATTTAAAATTGTTCCACTACATTGTTTAATTTTATCTATGATTAACTTATTCATATTCGATTTGCCAGTAATTTCATTAATCAATTTCCAGATTTGCTTAGGATTATTCTGGTATTTACATATAAAATTATGATAGTTCATTTTTTTAGCTTCTTTAATTAAAGTATCTATTCAATATATTAGAGTATTGTCAATATTTATACTTTAAATTTACATCAAACGAACTTTTATATAACAATTTAAATAATTTTTGTTTATTTGCAATAGAAGTCACCAATGCCCTTGTTATCCAGTTTTTATTTTTTTGTTTTTATTAGATAAATAATTATTTGCATTTATGTACAATGATTTATTAATACTTAAATCTATTTTTGATAAGATATTCAAGGAGTATATCTTCATGGAACAGCTTGTATATATCATATTATGGTAAAATAATTATATATACATTATATAATTTCTTTAATATTATTTGTTTAATATTGTACCTATTTTCACATATTTCCCATTTAAGGAAAAATCGAAAAATGACCTATCTAAATTACCTTCCTAGTTAGATTTATTTTCAGAAAAAGTGCTATTATTCAATCATTGTAAATTGGAGCAAAATTGCGAGTAGAAAAGTTGTCCACAGAAAAAAAGACTGTTAGTCTACTAGTCTACTAGATAGTTTACTAATAAAATACTTAAATTTTCCGGTTTTTTTTTCCAATTTTTCCCACTTAATAAATATTTAATAATATCATTAATATATTATATTATGATATATATATTATGCATAAGATAGTATTTTCCGTGTAATGTATACATGATGTGTATAAAAAAAGAATTATAACTCTTATTAATTTGCCAATTATTTTCGTCTTTTTTTTTTTTTAATTTTAATGACAAACTAATTCAAAGCCTTAACTTGGAGTCTGGAGGTCCAGACCTCCTAAAACCCCCTAGAAACCGCCATTGACTCAGACCCAAATTGGATGGTGACTATTCTTCTTTCCGTGCATTTTAGATTCTAATTGGAGCGAAGAAGCTTATGGTTTAACATAGATATTTATTATTATAATTATTTTTTTTTTTTTTGTGGACAACTTCTCTACCAGAGATCTTACTCCGATTTACATTGATAGCACTTTTTCTAAAAGAAAAACTGACTGGGGAGGTATTCTAAAGAGGTAATTTTTCAATTTTCCCAGAAGATTTCTCAACAAATGTGAAAAACTGGGGAAAATATGGGAAAACCGGAAAAATTGTAGAAAATACGAGAAAATCGGATAAATAATAAACAAATATTATTAAAGAAAATATATTATAATGCCTATTTAATTGTTTTACTATAATATGACATATTATATATTGTTGACAAAGCATCACTATCAACTGAATACCGCTAAAAATTGTTTTATCGTTAGCAATGATTTACCGTTACTTATAGACAGTGGCGGCTCGTTTATATGTGCACAAGTGCACGTGCACTACCTACCCAAACTCAAGAAAAATTGAAAACATAAATCATAATAATACAACTAACTACTAAGTACCTGTAGTATTATTAANATAATATAATATTTAGTTTGCGTTATTTCGATTGCCAAATAGCCGGACTGTTGTCCGCGACGGAACAGTATCGGTGTGTATTATAGTGGTGGGAGTTGTGCACACAATCGTTGTGCACATTTGTACAGTGTAAAAATTAAAACAAGCCGAAACACGCAACCCGCGTTATAATGGAATTAGTGTGCACATTTGTTTCTGTGCGCAAAACCAATTAAATTGTTATCAGCGAATTATTTTCGACGTCGCTGTGTCGTTGCGCGTCGGCATCAGCATTATAGTTTATTTTTACTCTCATTAATTTATTATATTCCGATTATCAGCTGATATTATTAGCTAGTCAATCATTATCGGAAATTCAAAACAACAATCGTGTTTCTGTTTTCTATCGACGACCGACATTACGTTTATTATTATTCGTGTATTTGTTTTCAATTTTTAAAATGAATTCAGTACAGAAAATACTGCAATGCAATTTTTCAACAATCTCGTTGGAGAAAAAGATGGAAATAAAAAATAAAGGTAGGCCTACTCCAGACTTAAATATTAAACAAATTACTAAATGTAAAACGAGAGAATATGTAAGAAAATTTAATAATAATATATATAAAAACCTATGACTGGATTTATGGTTGTTCAGAAACTAATCGTTTGTATTGTTTTCCCTGTTTACTTTTTGGGTCAAAAATTTAATGATGTCGCTTGGGTAAGGAATGGAAATAAGAATAAAAGGTAATTGGTAAATAACTAAAGTTTGTAAACAATTATTTAATACAATTTATAATATATTATGTTTAATATTGGTTATATTTTTTTTTTTTTTTTGGGGGGGCACTACTTCATTAAAAACCCACGAGCCGCCACTGNTTTTTTTTTTTTTTTTTTTTTGGGTGTGCACTACTTCATTAAAAACCCACGAGCCGCCACTGCTTATAGATATACATTAAATTCCCTTTTTGTATCCTACCTTCCAAACTTCCCACCCACAATTGTGGCTGCACCTGTTTTCCTAGAACAGCTCTTTGAGTGTGAAGTTGGATGTGTTTAATTCAATCGCTCTTGTCCAAGAGAGTTTTCTTGACTGAAGCCTCGGGGTCTTTAAAAATTGGGCACCATAAAAGTGGATTGACAGGGACGGAAACAAGGTATATTTCTTTTATTTGTTTAAGAAGAGTTTGTTTTCGTCGTAGTGTTGGTGGACCAATGTTGGATATCGTCGGTAGCCATTGTGTAGGGGTGGACTTTAATATTTCTGATATTATGCGCATACAGTAATTTGGCTGGGAGTTCACCTTTTTCGTATGCGAGGTGTTGATCTATATACGAGTATGAATTTAAAATAACGTTAGATATATGCTTTTTGTAGTAAAGAGTCCTATCCAGCGTGACTCCCAGGTATTTGTAGTTAAGGTTGTGTGAGACATCTCTCACTTTGTGGCAGTCAAACCCATGATATCTAATCATCTCTTTACATATAATGAGTCCTCTTCTGTTATTGCACATTTAAGTTTAGGTTAGAGAAGAGTAGTAGTGTATTATTAACATGTCGCGCGCCGTATCGCTACACAAATAATACTCCACTACTATCCTCCAACTCAAACTTAAAAGCGGAATATCATGTCAATGGATCGACTGAAATAAAAAATTTCAATACTAAAATTTATTCTAACTAATACTCCATTTAGTTATAGAATTTTTAATGTAGGTTGCCATTTTAAAATCAAAAGTACGTTTTACCTCTAAAAATAAGGGTGACAAAAATAACATAAATATAAAATTGTAGTCCAGCTTGTTTCTTAAATGTTCTAGAAAACAAATTTCGGAAAAAGTTAATACTTTCCGAGTTAATGAGTGTACTTACTTAAATAGATAACTCGGTATATAGTAATCTATAATGAATATGATATTTCAATTTTAACTTCATAAAATAATCCATGTTTTATATCATATTTTTCATAAGTTATAATAGTTGTCCTATTGACCTGATCGAACAACGTGAAAATTAATAAATTAATACTTGAATTAATACTTGAATATTATTTTATACAGGCAACTTATAATACACTGAATAATATTGTATTGCCTCTAGCTAAATACATTCTACAGTAGCAGCTACTATATTGTGAATTCCCGTTATTAAACGTTTTACATAGGATTTGCGTGCATTTTATGGTCGGCAGTATGTTGTTATTATGGTATAAGTAATATTGTGTTAATGGAAAAATATAAAAATACGTATGCAACCGAAAAACTTTATTCAAACTAAATACGAGTATAATAGGTAACTTAATGTAATGTGTTAAACTACAAGTAGCTATATGATTCAAAAACACGAAAATTTAAGTCAATGCCCTCAGGACGCGGGGCGTTGTTCACTGACCGGCCGGCTCGGCTAGTGTTATCCATATTGTTTATTATTATTTTAGATTCTGAGTGTAGCAAAGAATGTAGTGGTTTTACTAATATGTTTATTTTTTATTTTTTTTTATCCTGTGTTCAAAAACTCTACTAAAAAGCTTGCTCAGGTAAATACGCGCGGCACTATTTCTGAAAGGGAATGTTGTCTAGATGGTATTTTTGGGAAATCATTTTTTGATTTTTCAATTGGATTTCATAATATTTGGAAAAAACTAGAATAAAACGTGAAAAAAATGAGAAATCTAGGAAATTAAAGCTTTTATTATTTTATCAATTTTGTTATTTGTTGTAATTCAGTTAAAAATATTCTTAGAGATTTGAAATTCATATAAAAACTTATATTTTACTTTTCTAGATGTGTTCAAATTTTCAAAAAATTTAAGCCATTTTTGAGCTATTTATATATATTTTAATTTTGCGAGTTTTGTACGTAATTTTTTTTTCGGTAGATACTCTGTGGTAAAATTGTTAGACTTAACAAAAATGCTTGAAAATTTAACAGGAGGTTCATTAAAAGCCTTACTTTGTGGTTAAAAATAAAAATTTAAGTTTAATTTAGTATTTATTTTTATAATGGAATTTTAATATCAAATTTTGATAAAAATCGTTAGAGTAAAACATTATGTAGAATAAATCTAATTTTTCGATTTTTTTTTTTTTTCCAAATGTGTGTGTATTGATGATTTAAGAAGGATGGTAAAGTCAGAATTAAGCGGACTGACTAAGTATCAAAATTATAGCTTTTTGAAGTTCAGATATTATGCAGATGTTACATGTTATGATAAATAACTCTATATTGTTTACTTAACTATACATTTATTGTGGTCGAATGGTCAATGACCATTGGTCATGAATACGTATTTTCATACTAAGGGTTTGAAAAGAAATTGTCTGCCCTTTTTTTCCCATTTTACCTAAATAGGGTAAAAACAAATATATTTTAAGTGTATCTAGAAACTTAACTATCGCTTGCTCGGACAATTTTATTCTAAAAATATCCCTCGATTTGTTGTACAAACTTTTCTACGAGAAATCTTGGTCCCATGTATCAAGTATAGTTTATTTTTTAAAAGGAAATTTTATTTCCATGGTTTAGGGAGCTAATTTTTGTAATTTTTCAATTGGTGTTCACAATAACTGGGTAAAACTAGGATAAAATGTCGAACGGAAAAATTGAAAATTTACGAAATTTATGTATTAGTAAAAAAATATTACGGTCTTTTTTTTCTGTGTGTGACTTTTCTACCAGCAATTTTGCTCCGATTTACAATAATAGCAAACCTGACTGGAAGGCAAAATGGATATTATAATGGTTATACTTGGTAACTGTAAAAATTATATTGCATGATTTGACTTGCACTGGACAGTTTTTTGGGCAATATAACTCGCTCTAGATGCAACGGTGCAGTCAGGTGAAAAATGCTATATGTCATCTATCATTTAAATAATTAGATATTAAAATCACAATATATTATCGGGTGGCGCTTTTATCATACAATTTGGTATATTGCAATGACAGAACATTATCTGTGATACAAATTATGATATATCTAAGGTACAGGTATAAATATAAGTACAGTCATTCCTATACCCTTGTGATCCAATGTTTCTTTATAATAACAATATATTTATATATATACGTAAACTTAACTAAATACCCTCCCCTTAACTATAACCCTTCTAAATGTATAATTTATAACTTAAAAATACTTTAAATTGTGTAAATATTTTAAAAGCATCGTAATGTTTGAGTGTAGTAAAAATGATATGGGTATCAGATGCCTATTTCACTAATTAATGTAAATATTATTTTAAGAAGAAATTAAGCAAGTTAGGTTTTGTCTAGATATAGTATTATTTTAGACAAAACATTTTAAACATTAAAAAAAATATCACTGGTTTTTAATTTAAAAATACTTGATATTGTTTATATTACAGCTAACATTTCAAAATTTTTTATGTGTCTACGTACTTAAATTTACTTAGTTTAAATATTGACCTTCTTTATGACATAAAATACACTAATTTTTTTCCTATTAATCAGTTATATTACCTGCACGTTGGATCTATAAGAAAATGAAATTTGATCTACTATAGTATTATATGTATATTTCTTATATATTTTTATATCAAGTACTTTTTTTACTCCTTTAGAATAAATTATAATCATTCTATCTTTTAATAAAATATTTCAAATACTAAATTTAAAATTTATCTTTAAATTACTACATAATTTAATCGATTTTCCTGAGTTTTTGAAACGAATAAACTTCAGAGTAACTATTTAATTCTAGGACTAACTGTCCATTTTATTTATCTAATTTCAATTCAAATTAAATATCCAATTATTCAATTAATGTATCAGTCTATTAGTCGTTAATGTCTATTGGAAACTCTATTAATAACTTGAACTTGTTTAATATAACCCTAGAAAAGTTAAATAATTATTTTTCAGATTACTACCTAATTGTTAAATTTATATTAATAATTAAATATTTATCATTTATGTCTATATTATGTATATCATCTATTATTATATTACTACTATTGTCTATTATTGTGTTATATGTTTAAAATTAAAATTTTATTCCGTAAAATAAATTATTATTATTAACATTAAATTAATACATAAATATCAACATTTTTATAAGAGAGTATTTTAAATTAAAATTATATTTTCAAAATTTAAAATTTATATTATTTGAATTCAAAATCGATAGAGGAAAAAATTATAATGTACACCTCTGACACTTACAATAGGTACCTAATTATTTTCAAAAATAAATTGGTTAAAAGATTATACATTTTACAGTATGATAAACATGGCTTAATACATCCTGCAGATATATATTTTCAGTAAATAGGACAATAGTGTACTTTATATTAAAAAAAATAATATTATTTATTCAAAAAATATAGCATTCAACAAATTACGAGCTAAAATCAAATGGATGGGATGAGACGCGTGCAAGTATTTATTTTGAATTAGTTTGTAATGATTAAAATCTAATTTTGCTAACTAAAAACAACCCTGATATTTTAGTAGAGCTAGAAAAATAACTGCAGATTACAGTATTTGCTTTCATTTTTTCTTATTTCAGATTTTCAGATTTCCTGCAACGGGGCAATGAATTCTCGATATGTCAAATAAATATACTTATAAATACCTATAAATATACCTATTAACATACATAAATATTATTACATTTTAAAAAAAATATTCATAAAGTTTACTCAAATTTATTAGATACATTGTAATTTTTAGTTTTTTTATTGATATATTTTTAATGGAAAATAATAATTTTTTCTAATAATAAAAAAAAATTATATTTTATAATTCTTATTTATAAAAAATAACTATTTTGCATATTAAATAGTAGCCATGATATATTTTATTCACTTGTACTTTGTTTTACTTACTAATTTAATTTGTTATATTATTGTTTTAATAATATAAGTGAAATATTTATTTTTAAATTGTATACGAATTCTGTGAAGAGTTTGTGGTCTTGTGATCTCCCCCTTATTAGTTATTACGGTTGCAAGCTTCTACAGAGTGCACCTCAGAAGAGAGCTCACATTTTTATGCTAATTACAAAAAGAAATGGGAAGTGGCTTGTTCGGATGTTCCTATGAGTCAGTGTAGTTCTGGTGAAAGCATTGATACGACGTCGTTTGGTCAAAATGACCGACAGACGAACTTCAACCGTAATTTTTATTTTATGTGCTTTTGGAGTATCAAGTATTTTAGCTGCTTCCAAAAATATACCAAAATGGAAAAAACAGGTAAACATTATTAGTACCTAACAAGTTAATATGTATATAAGTATTAAGTTTATGTAGGTATTTATATTTTATCAAATAAATATATATAGAACTGTTATACTTCTATTGTTTCGTGTTTTCATAAAAATTAAAAATGTAAATTGTGAACTTTTGTGGATGTCGTTTCAATGTTTTTGTAGAATTGATTTTCAATGAAAAACAATTACATCTTAAGCGAAACAATAAGAGCTCATATACCTATAAACTGACTTTCTAATTATATGATTATCGTCGGTCACGTTGTATATGACACTGGCTAAGTCCGTGATCAGATCTGGTAGCCTAGTGACCTACTATACATATAAAGAAGGATGTATTAGCCGATGTTTCGATTTGTGGATCATATAAGTAATAATACATGTACCAGGTACCTAACCTACCCATATTCTAAAACGCTCAGGTTTCGTACAACGGTAAAATTGATAACCTATATTAACGGATACCTATGTATACACCATAAGTTAAACGAATTGTTACACACAACAATTTTCGTTACAAAAACGTATATATATTACGAGTATAATGAGTATACACTGAAATATTTTTGTGACTTATATAATATACAAAATAATTAATCGTTTATGGAATAGCATAAAAACATATTACTTGTACTCAGTATTTTTAAACATTTTGAATTCCTATACCATAACAAATTCAAATTCTTATAAATTGTAAAAACTTTTATCAGACATATTGTAAAAAAAAAAAAAATATATTAATATGATGCTCTATTAGAATTAGAAAGTATAAAGAAAGCAATTAAATTAAATATTGGTATAATAAAATTTACAAACCGATTATTGCTGCTTGTACGTATGATAAAAATAACTCGATAGTTGAATCTTAAAAAAAAAAAAAAACAATAAATACGAGTTTGAGAGTTAAACCAGTCATCAACGGATGGACATTAACATTTAACAGTAAAATTATTTATCACATCATAATTTATGTATATATATATATATATATATTATATATAGTTAGGTACTTATTATATTATAACCACACACCTACGAGTCTTAATATTACAGTTACAGTTGTATGTATAAGGGGGTACTTTGCATATATTATTATTATAATAGTTATTATACAATTCACCGAATTAGTGTCTAGTTTAAACATGTTTTTGAGCTTTAAATTCTTTAAAAAATAACAAATACAAATAAAAAATTACAAATCATCGGATTTCTAATTTCAAAAATATAACAAAAGTTCATCAGATTTCTTAAATATTTAACCAATGAATATGTATTATGTTTGTTTAAATATTTATTTAATTAATTAATAACAAGAAACTATATTTAATACATATTATATAAAAAAAAAACTTAACTTTGTTAAATAGTATCATAATAATTAATCATAATTATTGTTATTGTGACTTATTTATTTTGAAGTCATGCATGTTTTAACGATTGAAAAGTGAAATCTGATTTCTATTCGTGTACACGGAAAAGATGGTTTTACAAATATATAATAATTATTTATTGTTCGCTCTTTATTAGTTTTATTTATTTTTTTTTCAATAACTCACAAATAACAGTCGACGAATCATATGATAATTGCAATAATATTATGCTAAGCATCAACAAATTAAAAAAAAAAAAATGTTTTAATATAAAATACCAACTACATTAAACCGAATATACGTAATTACTTTCCCTCGCAGGCCTGTGAGGCGCCAGCAACGCAAAGTGAATCAAGTCATTACGTTTGCGACGACAATGGCGACATGAAATGTCTGCCTGGATGGATCGGAGACCTTTGTGATGTTCCAATTTGTAAGAAAGGTTGTGACCCAATTCAGGGTTACTGTAAACGACCAAATGAATGCCGTTGCAAGTTAGGTAAGCAGAAGACGTTACACATCATTAACTTGTTTACCGTACAGTCATTTTACAAACAATACTTGTATTAATAATAACAATGATTTAGGTTTTTACGGAGAAATGTGCAACAAGTGTATAGCACTGCCTGGCTGTCAACATGGTTACTGCAACAATAGTTTCGAATGCAAGTGCTTGGAAGGCTGGGATGGCATATTCTGTTCAGAACGTAATGATGATTTTTTATTGAAAGTAAAGAAAAATATATGGACGATGCATTAAAATTATCTAAATGATTTACATGTTTTATTTATGTTCAACGTACTATAGCGGTCTGTCATGAAGACTGTCATCCAAGTAAGGGGTACTGTGACTGGCCAGGAGAATGTAGGTATGTACCCAATATTATGTATTTCGTTTTTTTATAAGAACGATTAGAAAACATATTTCGATCATGATGATTGAATGCACAGTGGTATTTAAAGGTGAATTGTTTTCAGGGTATCGCGGCAAAATATATAAAAATGTGTTGGGTTTAAAGCATCAAATTTCAAATGCATGTCATTTATTTTGTTGCATTTGTTTATAATGCAAAAGGTTATCAGTTAATGAATTTATTCAATTTGTGATAATGTATTAATAACCCACATAATTATTATTGTTTTAACACCTTACACACTATGTATATTACTAATGAATATTATATTTTGGTAAATAATATTAATTCTCAAGGTACTATGTAGGTATTATACAAATTAATCCAAAATAACTACTGTATACACCTAAAATCTTAATTATTATAATTGTATTAAGTCTAATGTGGTAACTAAGTAATATATTTTCTCAAAAAGTAAACAAATAAGTAGGTACTTATACTAACTCTCATTTTTAAATTGTTAAGGTATCCTATATCTATGTAAGACTATAATTATTTCTTTGACCTTTAATCTCCTCTCTTTCTATTGTGGTATTAGCAGAGCAATAATTATGGTACATCATTGAGTTAGAAAATTGAAAATTGATACAAAAAAATATAATATACCTACTTATTATAATAATATGTTTATACAAATATTATGTTTAATTATATTAAGTGTGTCGTATGGAACATAAAATCTTTTATTCGATAAAAAGAAAAAATAGTATTAGAATTAAAATTTAAAATGTAATACTATTATTAAAATTAAAATGTCTATACATAGATTAAATTTTACCAGTCTAGAAAAGTCAAACCTAAATTTTTCTGTTAAAATGTCAAGTCTCCACGAACATTTTGAAATGAATTACAACAAAAAAACAAAATTTAAAATAACAAAAACATTATTTTTCGTAAATTTTTCTGTTTTTTCCCAATTATTATGAACTGCTTGGAAAATAAAAAATTATCTCCTTAGAGTACCAGCCCAGTTAAATTTCCTCTCAGAAAGATTGCTATACTTTAAATCGGAGCGAAATGTCTAGTAGAAAAGCTGTTCTTAGAAGAAAAAAAATAAACATCATTGTAAAACCAATACATTTCTCAATCCGCTTAAAATCTAAAATAATACATTTAATCTAAACGTGTAATAAACGTGTTGTATTATATATCTTGTCTATCTGTTAAAAATGGTAAAGATGCCGTTTGGGATGGACCGGAGATCTATGCAAGGAATGTCAACCATTACCCGGGTGTATGCACGGAACGTGTGCTAAGCCTTTAGAGTGTCGATGTGAAAAGGGATGGCAAGGAATTCTGTGTCAGATACGTGAGTAAACATTTATTTATATTTTATTACGTATATAGGTACAAATTTCTCATTGTATTTACGAATTAATTTTATTTTCAGCCGTGTGTTCCGAAGGCTGTCATCGGGATCGGGGTTATTGTCGTAAGCCAAACGAATGCAGGTATAGTATATTTTACTGATTTAAAATATTACTATAGTCATTAAACACTGATTTAATGATAATCGAAGGTGTAAGGTTGGATGGTGGGGTAAGAACTGCTCACAGTGTTTCCCGTATCCGGGTTGTGTTAATGGAACGTGCAATCGCCCATGGGAATGCAACTGTAGACCCGGCTGGGGTGGTATGCTTTGCGATCAAGGTAATGAAAACCAGCCAGTTATAAAAAAATATGTTTGGAAGTAATCATCGGTTGTATTTTTAGAACTGAAATACTGTGAGACTAACAACATCACATGTCAAAATGGAGCCACTTGTGTAAGTCTACCCGAAGAAGACGGAAATTATAGGTGCCTGTGCGCTGAAGGATATATTGGGCGGAATTGTGAAGTAGATAAAAAAAAGGTAACTTAGGCATCCAGTTATACAATGCATGCAGCTATAGACAATAATTACAATTTATTGTAATAATCTACAGATAAATATAAACTTACGAAAATATACATTTAATAACGGAGTTAAAATAACTGTAAAAACAACTTTTAAGGTATTACCAGATAAAGTAGTTATTGTTGTAAACTAGATGCCTGAGGTAGGTAATAATGAAAAATAAACGTTTTTACACTATAGCCTCAGTCGATGACAAGAAGAATCAATTAAAAGAATTTACAAAAACAAAATATGTAATAATAACGACGTCAATCATATTTTTGTACAAAGATTAGGTTTATTATTTATTAGCTTTTATTAGAATTTTAGTAGATTTTAGTACTATTCTCGGTATTGTTATTTTTTAATAATATTTCACTGTTATTTAAATAGCAATTGATAATTGAATATTTACCTATCATATTTTTATTTACAGGTAGAAATCGTAGGGTTAGAACCTCCTAAACCTAGTATGATATTACTAAAACCATCAACAACCACTCCTTCGACTGTGTCTGAAGATTTATTACTTGAGAGTGACGATGAATACGAGGAGGACACTATAAAGCCCAATTCTTCCATATCAATCGTAAACGATAATGATTCACTCAATGAAACAGTTTGAAACTAAAAGCAATATCAAATAATATCTGTTTATCTTGAAATTACTTATCTAAGTTTTATTTATTTATTTATTTATTTATTTATTTATTTATTTATTTATTTATTTATATATTTATTTATATATTTATTTATTTGTTTATTTATCTCAATAATGTTGTACTGATAAAATTAGTTTAAAACGCATAATATAATCTTTATAATTTATATGTACTGATTACCAATATGATATTAACGAAAATAATAACAATTCATACTTGATAACTTGAAACAAGTGTTTAATATAATATGAAACTGAATTCGAATGTTTACCGTAGCTGTTTATTATCATCGTGATTACTCGTTTAGTAAAACAAAATTTTCAGTTTGTAATAATTTTTACTATTTTATACGATTGGGTGAAATATGTATACCATTTTTAATTATAATTTATACAACTTTTAAATGCATAAATGTTACATTTTTTTTAGCATTCGTTATAGTAAAAAATAAATATTATGAAATTATTAAACAAAGTGTTTATTTCAGAAATCGGTGTTATAATATCGGTTTCTGACACAGTAGCTAGATATTTGATCTTCAATTCGAAAAACAAGACAAATATGGTTTCTGAATCCTTATAAAGTACTGGATGTACTTCAAAAATATTGCAATAAATAGCTTTTATTTCTATAAGTTTTTTACACTAATGAAATTTCAGTATCAATGAATAATATTACATTTACAATTTAATAGCTAAAATACGTAAATTTAATTTAATAATTTCAATTTTAATTTGATGAAATGTATGGATTTGTGTAATTTTAGTAAACAACTGTGCGATATGGAAAATAGTACATCTATATTAGTGTTTTTTGTTAATGGTAAAAAGGTACGTACAAAAAATTATAATTATAAATACTTTTATACAGTGGACTACTCAAAATTCTTTATTACGGGGAGGGACAGGGCTAAATAACTAAATAACTTGATAGACAAAAAATGTTTTAAAAATACATAATTATGTAATACAATACATGATTTGTACTTAATTGAATAAATAGTGCAAATACCAAAGGTTAATTTATTAACAACTTAACTTTTCATACTTACTCCATATCTACTGAATCTTAATTCAGTATATTATATAGTATAAATTATGGCATTTTAAAATATTATGTTAACCGAACTATGCTCAGAACCGTACTTCGAATAAACTAAATTACATTAATCAAATACGTTATTTTAATTTTATTAATTTGGCATAAATACATTTTTTTAATACCATCAATCTTAGTTATTTCAAACTTTTAATAGCTACTTGAAATACACGTGTATTTAAATAATACACTGATTTTAACACACTGATTCATTATTTTCATATCATAATAAAATATTAATCTTTTGATATTTAAGAGCAATAACGATAGTATAATTACATAGATCACAATTATTAACACTAATTCATTCATATTTAAACGTATATACCACGTAAGTAGTCTTATATCTGATAAGATATAAGATGCATTGTCTTATTTATGCACATCATGTATACCTATATTTATTTAATAACGTTTACTTATTGCCAACAGCTACCGGAGTCTGATCATCTGATTATAACCTAATCTCAGAAAGTCATTATGGTATACATAAAGTTATTTAATTTATACCTCTAATCATTGATAAAAAATTGCTAACGAAATACGATTCACAGTGAAGTTCGGGTAAACGCCTGTTTTGAAGAGCTTTAATATTTTTGATTTTCGTCAACATTAGATTTTAAAACTGCTATAAAAAAAAAAAAAAAAAAATACTACATTATACTCAATTTTCAAGCAATTCTGTTTAATCTAACAATTTTATCTACAAAGTACCTACCATATAAAAATTACGTAAAAAATCGTAAAATTAAACTGTCTATAAATAGATCAAATATGATCCAAATGTTTTGAACATTTTACTGCGTCTAGAAAAAGCAAATATAAAATGTATGTCAAAATTTATTTCAAGTCTCTAAGAATATTTCAAATTAAATTTTATCAAAAAAACAAAATTTAAAATAATGAAAACGTAACGCCGCAAATTTGTCAGCTTTCATTTTACGGTTTTTTCCGATTTTTCCTAATATTTAATAAAACTACAATGTAAATTAAAAAACGAATATTTTACACACGAATAAGATTAAAAATGCAACAAAAAAGGTCTCTCGTTAATTTTCATTGGAGCAATATTTTTGGTAGTAACCATTTGCCGTGAAAATTAATAATGAAATCGTTGTGCCGTAATTTTAAAAAAATCTTATTTTTCGTCCTTTTGAGTTTTTTCCAACTATAATGAAAACTACTTTAGATATCAAGAAAATAACTTTCCCTGCCAGTGGCTATAATATGTATATTTAAAGGAATAAAATCAATCTCTTTTCATTTTTCGATTGGAACAAAATTTCTGGTAGAAAAGTTGTTCACAAGCAAAAAAAAAATAAAAACCACACATCATATTATGATATATAGTAAAACATAATAAAATCGATATATCCCTCACTACGCTCCGAAGTGTAGTTATTAAAAGCGTATTTGATTAATATACCTAGAAACTATAATATTATTATTATTGATGTTTACTTACAAATTTCTTTTCTTCCCTTCTCTTCCCAATCTAAAAAGAATACTGATCGGACCCTCGTTGTTCAAATATTTAATTATGTAAGCATGTCTTGTATAAACCATATTGTATGTATATTCGAATGTATAATTAAAGGTAATCGAAATGAACGCTGATCCACATTGGACTTTACTTTACTTTTTAAGAAATAAACGTATCCTTTTAAATCATTGTTTTTATATTTTTAGACTAAAAATTTAAAATATAACATGATACAATTTATGAATACTAATCAATAACTATTTATAAAAGTTTCGTTAATTGTATCAATTCAGTATGTTTATTTGGAACCAAGTTAGGATGTGCTGAAGGAGGATGTGGAGCGTGTACCGTAATGATTTCGAAATACGATCACGAGAAGAAATCTCCACTGTATCCTTTATAATTAAACTAAAAACTTTCGAAAGTAAGTGTGTACTCACTTTAGTTAAGCTACACAAATATTACTTTCATATATTATATAACATTATAAATAAACACACTGTGACTGCACATATCTATGTACAAAGATAAATGTTCTTTAATTGGCAGTTTCCAATATTAGACACATGTCTGTGAACGCTTGTTTATGTCCTGTAGTAAGCGTACACGGATGTTCAATAGTAACTGTCGAAGGTATTGGTAACACTAAAACGCGATTGCATCCCATACAAGATAGAATAGCGAAAAGTCACGGATCACAATGCGGTTTTTGTACACCCGGTATTGTAATGTCGGTTTACGCTATGCTCAGATCTTTGGGGAAAACACCCAACAAAAAAGACTTGGAAATAGCTTTACAAGGTATAGTCGACAATCGTACACATAATAATATACCATATATATAATACAATGTATACGTAGGTATAGGTAAGCTAAAATGTTAAGACTATTTTTTTTTAAACTATTTTTTGTTTCAGGAAACTTGTGTAGGTGTACGGGATACAGACCGATTTTAGAAGGATTGATGACATTGACTGCCAATTATAAAGTCCCTGTGAGTGGATGCCCAAAAGAAAACAACTGTTGTACAAAGATAAAAGTGATTGGAAATAATGTAGAGAATACGACAAATTCTTCGGATTTTTTACCATATGACCCGTCTCAAGAACCAATATTTCCACCAGAACTTATGGTGAGAAAAAAAAAATCTTATGTTTTGTGTATTTCAAGTATTTATGTACCTAGCTAACAAAAGACTACGACGAAGAGTATTTGATATTTAGAGGTAGAAAAACTATGTGGTATAGACCGACATCACTTTTTGAACTATTGGAACTCAAGTCTAAATATCCTAATGCGCGAATAATTGTTGGAAACACTGAAGTTGGTAAGTATTTCATTTAATTTAAACAAAAATATAGTTAATTTAATGAACAAAATCGTTACAAAACTGTTACTTATCGAAAATATAGGAATTGAAATAAAATTCAAGTCTTGTCAATATTCCGTAATGATACAACCGAATAAAGTATCAGAATTAAACGTTGTTAAGGTGAGTGCTGAGGGATTGATTGTTGGAGCTGCGGTAACCATTGACAAATTAGAAAATCAATTAAAGAAATTGGTTGATACCATGCCGGGTAAATAATTTTGATTGATTGGCAAGTGCTATTATACTACATATTTTAAAATTTTAAGATATTGATTACTATACAAATATACCTTTTTGGTTATTAATATTTGTCAGAAATCATATTTTTCCTTAATATTTTTGTTGGCCACTTTTCATCAGTTTATATTTAAATGTAAAAATAGGTTAGTTTTTTTAAGACAATATTAATATTATAACAAAAATAAATAAATAAATAAAAATTACTACCTCACTCTTCTTTTCATGGCTGCAATCACCCTTTTAATCGTATGCTTCGCAGGTTTAACAATACGTCGTAACTGTGGCTTAATATTTGGACTATTATATAATATTATATAATTATTCTTTGTCTATGTTTAAAAATTATTCAACTTCTGTCAAGTACTCAGTACATATTTAGTATTATAAGCATCTTTAATTTTTTGTAAATTGCCTGATTGGGCGTAAGTTAATTAAAAAAAATAATAATAATAACAAAATAAAAACGTTTTGTTTCAAAAAGGTCGTTTATCATTGACACATTTACGGGTGTCAAAAATTAAATAACGACTTATTTCTTTGGTTTTAGATTATAAAGTTCAAGTAATAAAGTCTATATTGGAGATGATACCGTCGTTTGCTAGTAAACAAATTCGTAATGTTGCTGTTAGTGTAGTAAATATAATAGTAATAGTTGTCTAGTATTAAAGTTACTGAAATTTAATGATATTATAATTTTCGAAAGTGTATAGCCGGAAATATTGTAACAGGAAGTCCTATATCGGATTTGAATCCAATATTTTTAGCTGCTCGTTGTCAATTAAAGGTACAGAGTAAAGGTAATGGCAGTTTTATTTTTATATTTTAAAAATATACTTGTTTTGTATACACGTGTTATTTTTATTTATTTTTTTTTTTTTAGAAAACGGAACAAGATTTTTAAAAATGGACAGAACCTTTTTTACTGGTTACCGAAAAAATTCTATACACGCAAATGAAATCCTAATAGACTTGTTCATTCCCTTTTCACAAAAAGTAAAACATTAAAAAAATAAAAATAATATTATTATATATTATATTATATTATATATAATATATTTAAATTAATAAAAAAAAAGACGTCCTAAGATAATTGGGATAATTCAATGTATACCTATAAGCAATAATAAACCATTGCTTACGAAAAAACAATTCTGAGTGGAATCAGTTGATGCTTTGTCAACAATACATATGTCATTTTATATTAAAAAAATTAAATAGGCTTTATATATTTTCTTTAATAATATTTGTTTAACGTTGTACCAATTTTTCCAATTTTCCTACGTTTTTCACGGTTTTCCTATTTTTTATCCCGGTTTTTCACATTTTCTGAGAAAACTAAGGAAAATCGAAAAATGACCTTTTTAAAGAACCTCCCTAGTGAAATTTACTATTAGAAACATTGCTATTCGTACATTTTCCCGGTGTTTTTTTCGGTTTTCAAATTTGATAAGAAAATTAAAAAATGACCTCTCTAAAGTGCTTCCCTCTTTCTGAAAAGGTGTTACACGTAAAAAACTGAGCAAGTATTCCGGTAAAAAAGTTGTGAACAGATAAAAAAAAATAAACATCTAGGTAAAACTATGATCTTCTCTCAGAATTTAAAATATTGTTTTAGAATACTTTTTTCAAGTCAATTAAACAATCAAGAAGAAAAGAAGACGATATAGCTTTGGTGAATGCTGCATTTTTTATAAAAATATCGAAGAACGTAGTAAAAGATGCAGAATTTGTTTTTGGCGGAATGTCAGCTACTACAGTTTTTGCTAGGAAAACAAAAAAACTAATAATTAACAGAGAATGGACAGACTCCATGTTAGATGGTATATACTTGGAGTTGCTTAAAGATTTACCTTTGGCATCAAATGCACCCGGTGGAATGGTAACTTATCGCAAAACCCTTTCTCTGAGGTAAATGTTTTGTAGCAAAATACAGTATAGTTACGAGATGTTATATTGTACTTTATATTATTATTGCTATTGTATTTTTAGTTTATTTTTTAAATTTTATAACTATGTGTGCGAACAATTAAGTCTGAAAACGATAGACTTTCAAGTGAACGATACAAATGATGTATTTAAGTATGCTCAGTATTATCAAATCGTCGGCAATTCTCAATGTTCAAACGATACTATCGGCAAACCATTAATTCATAGGTCGGCTATACAACAAACTACAGGTAACTTTTACAGACTAAATGAAATTTAAATTTATTATAACACAAATTAATACTACTGCAATTTTACATCGTAAATATAATAAATAAGTATATATTTCGTTTTCAGGCGAAGCGGTTTATTGTGATGATATACCTCGGTACTCAAACGAAACTTATTTAGCGGTTAAAACTTCTATTTATGCCCATGCCAAAATTACTAGTATAGACTACACCGATGCTCTGTCGTACCCTGGAGTGATAGCGATAGTAGATGAAAAAGATTTACCTGGAAGTCGTAACATGGTTGGTGTAACACCGATTAAAGATGACTATGTTTTCGCTAGAGGAAAGGTTTGTAGTAAATTTTTTTTCCACTGAAATACTTTTTAACGTTTCTAAATAAACCATGTTGTTTAGGTAGTCAATTTCGGGCAAATAATCTGCGGATTAGTTGCTATCGATCCAATCATTGCACAAGAAGCAGTCGACAAAATCCATGTTCAGTACGAAGAACTAAAACCGATAATTACCATTGAGGTTTGTAAATTATCTAGTAATCATTAATTTGAACAATATATTGTAATGTGCACCACAACCAGTACATATATAAAGGTATTTTAATGATTTAAACTTTCGATTTGATCTCATTAGTCGTTTTAAGTTATTGATAATGAAAATTAGTCACTCAAATCGAATAATAAATAACGTATAACAATATTGAATGGAGGAATTTTAGCGTTTTTGATTTGGCGCACACAAAATTACACCTCAATCAATTTTAGCGAGTGCGTTATTTGAGCTTACGTCATAAAAACGTATTTATCAAAACACAAGAGTAGCTACAAAATAATATATACTAGGTTATGCACATTGCACTTGTTGTTTACTCTATTATATTAATTGTAGTTCTGTAGATATTTATAATCATATTTTGAACTTTATACTAGTATTACATTTTCGATAATAATATATATTCAATGGATTCTGCATGTCTGCCATATGAACGTTACACTTTATTTTCTATAGAAAATTAAATTATCAATGAAATGACTCACATAGTCAACCTCAACTCTTACGTGCAATCTATATACCTAGTATAGATCTTGTATTTTATGAAATATCCTAACATTTTATTACTTATTTTAATAATATTCAGTATATTACAACACTTGTATATTTGTTGTTGCCACATAATTTTTTTTGATTTTAATTAATTTGTTTTATTTTAGTTTTATATATTATTATTCAAATCAACTGCATAATACTTAGAAACATTAGGTACAAAAATAAAAGGCAATACACTTCTATGGTACAGTCAAATGATACACACACATATATATATATGTATAAATATAGTTAGGGTCATTAGTAATGTACTAATGTATAATAAATGGTTGCAGGAAGCTATTGAAAATAAATCTTTTTATGATGGTCGATGTGTTTACTGGCAAAAAGGGTGTGTAGATCAAGCATTCAAGGAATCGAAACGATCTGTAACAGGTACACTGAGAATTGGAGGCCAAGATCATTTTTATTTAGAAACGCATTGTTGTTTGGCGATACCGTTAAACGAAAACAACGAGATTGAAATAATTAGTTCGACACAATCGCCGAGTGAACTTCAGGTAGGTATCTATTATTATTTATTTATTTTAAATTCCATATAATATTATAATGATATTTTCTTATTATGAATAGGAAACTATCGCGCATTGTTTAGACATACCAGAAAATCGTGTAGTTTGCAAAACAAAACGTCTAGGTGGTGGGTTTGGCGGTAAAGAAACTAAAGCATTTATTATAGCTGTGCCGTGTGCAGTAGCCGCCGTAAAGTAAGAACTATCGCTATAAAATTAATTTATATTTTTTTAAATTAAGTCCTAAAATTAGATTTTATTTTTGATTACTTTTTGTTCTAGAACTGGGAAACCAGTTAGATGTATGTTGGACAGACACGAAGACATGGTAATCTCAGGTGGCAGAAATCCATTTCTGTGCTGTTATAATGTAGGATTCGATGAAAGTGGACAAATTCAGGTTTTAGATGTTTCTGTATACAACAACGCTGGGAGTTCCAGGGATTTATCATTCGGAGTAAGGGTTTTATACAATTTTTTTATTTAAATATTCCATAGGTCTTATCCCGTTTTGTCACCGTATCATTACACCGCTGTCCCATTTCGTCACCAAATTAATCCAATTTCGCCGTACAGTTCTCAAATTATTTTTTTTTTTTATATATATATATATAAACATAGTTATGGATTTGTAATTAGTAAAGCAATAGAAATGACAAAAATTTGCATGGAAGACACACAGTATAAAATAAGCGTTAAATATGCGAAGTCAGAAGATTTTGAAGTAAAAACTGGCTTAAAGCACGGAGATTTACTATCCTTTACTCTATTTAATATATCTTTGGAGAAAGCTATAAGAGAATTACAAATGGAATGGATGCAACTGGAGTGGAAATTGGCTAATAACATATTCAAGTACTGGGTTTTGCAGATGATTTAATTATCAGAGACCCCCTGATACGGGGTCTCTAACTTTCGAAAAAGTCGATGAATTTCCATATCTAGGAGCAATGCTAAACACTAAAAATTATTGGTTGAAGGAAAAAGGAGTGAGGATGACAAAGGCTGAAAGATTGGCACTTGCCTTAAGTAAATTCTTAAAATCAAAATTATTTTCAAAGAAAACCAACACTAGATTATATACACGGTAATAATAAGGCCTACGCTAACCTATGGCTGTGGAGCTTGAACCACCTCCAGTACAACCGAAAGAAGGCTCAGGACTTTTTAAAACAGAATTTGGAGGACAATATTTGGACCAACTTATGATAACGATAATGCAACTTAGATAAAACAATTTACAAAGAACTGCAAGACGAACTGGGAATTATATCAGTCATCAGCTTCATAAGAGGGCAAAGGATTCAGTGGTTAGAACACGGGATGTGGACAAACAAGGATGATAATTATGTAGAACAGTCCTAAACTGGAAACAATGGGAAGAAGCCCTCTAGGTAGACCCAGGAAAAAGTGTCTGGATGTTGTGGTAAAAGACCTTGAAAGGTTAGGAGTACAAGAATGGAGGGAATTAGTTTAGGACCGAGAAAAATGGAGGAATATTGTTATGGCGACCAAAAATCTTAAAGAGTATTAAATGCCAGAAGAAAAAGAAGAAAACAATAGATGGAAACAGTGAACGATATATCATTTGAAACGATTTTAGTACTTATCGAGTTAAATTTTTTCTTTGTTAACTTTTAACTTTTAACTGAAGGAAATTGAATTGAATTAACTTGCAATAATTAATTATTTTCATTAATATATTGCCCATCTTTGGTAATTTGTAACTTCTAAGTAAATACCGGATTTAATTGTATTTACAACACATACAAATTTCATATTAAAATTATATAGTTGCACCAAAAAATACGTAAAAATTGCACTATAAAAATGCAAAAGTTATATAAAAAAAATTAGATAAATGTTACTTTTTTAATTAAAATTGATAATTAGATACATTTCTAAATTATTTTCATTAAATTTTATCTTTTATTCCTTAAAATATGTTTGTATAACGAAAAACTACGTTTTACGTTCTACGTCTACACTAGTTATTGATGCATATTTAAAATAATTTAATAAAGTAAGCGTTATATCTAAATTAACATTCGCTTAACTTGAATCGCACATTGAAACGTCGAAAATTGAAAAAAATTGAATTAAATAGGCAGAATATTTTTCGTATATATCGTTTATATATTTAATCAGATCTGATTTATCTTTATTGCAATAAAAGTTGTTATATCAACTAAATTCGGTATTTACTTATAAGTTATGTTAAGTTACTCGAAAAATAAATTCGGGGAAATTAAACGGCGATGAAATGGAAGGGAGATTAAATGGAAGCTGACCATTGTATAAACATCTTAAAATTTTTATATTTTTGATCTGTTTATAGACAATGGAAAGGTGTTCTTGTCACATAACCAATACTTATAATATACCTCATGTTAAAGTGTCAGGGTATTCTTGTGCCACAAACTTAGCGTCAAACACGGCGTTTAGAGGATTTGGGGCACCCCAAGGGATGTTTTTCATCGAGTCTATTATCGATCATATATCCAGAGAATTAAACGTCTCTTCCAATATAGTGAGAGAAAATAATTTTTTTGCTAACGGTCACATCACGCATTATAATCAATTGATATCTAATTTTACCGCCAAATACTGTTGGGACGAAGTGTTGGAACGCTCAAAATATACCGTTAAATCTGACGACATCAAAGAATTCAACAGGTATGCCTATAATATATTATATACCTAGCATCATTTAGAGCGATTTGTTATTCAACACAGTGATATATATAGACCAGAATTGAACAGCCAAGCTATTGAGAAAATCTTGGTGGCAAGTATAGAGTAACATACATAGAAATACCATTGTTTTCATAAATTGAAGCTAGTACTTCAACTCTTTTTTTAAAACTATCATTTTATACAAATTAATTGAATATTGTATAGTTTGGTGTATATGCATCAACCAAATAAATTCAGATTAAATAATAATTGCAAATAACCATTATGCATATTGTAGTATTTCTAAACAAAATATTATAAATAATGATTACTTTTGTTTCATTATAATATTTGTGAGAATTTAGTATTATTACTTGATCAGCTTATGATCAAATCATTAAAAAAAAAAAAGACAATAATAATATATAAAACAAATTATGTGCGCCACCTGGCACCTATAACAGATAGGTATTTGGGAAGGTAGGGCGCCCCACTCTTGTAGGTGGGAAGTTGGAAAAATAGGATACATTAAGTTATTTGAATTATACCTGTAAGCAAAGATAAATCATTGCTAACGAAAAAGGATTCGGATTGAAGTTATTGAAGTTAAAGATATGTTTTTAAAGTAGGTAGTATTTACGATTTTTGTTAAAATTTGATTTTAAAACTTATATATGTATAAAATACTACTATGTTTTTTTGTACCACTAAGTACGACTTATAATGATTATCATGTCAATTTTCAAATATTTCTATTTGATCAAACAATTTTATCTACAGAATACCTACCAAATAAAAATTACGTAAGTACTCGTAAAATTAAAATGCCAAAATGCATGAATTATGAGTACCGCACAATAAAAACAAATTTGAAAACCATTAATCAACATATTTTATTTTGTAAGTTTGTATCTAAATTTTAACTGTCATAAACCGTAATATATTTTTTTGATAAAATACATTGCACCTGGTGCACGATTTGAAATCTTTGAATAATTTGTTTACACCCATGATATGATTAATTATTTTAATAAAAAACAAAAGTAATTTTGAATATTATGATGTTTCTATTACCATTACAAACACATAACACAGTCTTGTTTATGATGAACAAATAAATTAAACAATGAAAATAATTATGATAGCGATAACATTTAAGCAGTTGTGGTGGTTACTTGTATTAACCAACATGTTCCGATTGGTTCCAATGGTGTTATAATGTACACATCGTGGTTATATAATACCTATGGACGTAATATTTTATATAATGTGTGGTATTAAATATTAATATAGTCACTGTTAAAAAAAATAACAGTAACTATTAATTTTTCTTCCATGTAACAACTTGTTATTTTTACTCGTCTAGTACCTGTTACTAATAACTGTTGTTGTTATTTTTTATCACCACTAGTGCACCTGTATATTATCATATATTGACATCTCATAGTATTTTAATCTATAAAAAATAGTAGTTCTGAAAAAGCAGTCTAAATTCTGACTTCAATTATTTAGTTATACAGACATTGTAGAAAACGGCCCCTCTATATTCTGTGGTGGGAATTGGGTCACACAAAATAATACTTATTTTCAATTAAATTCATATCAATTGGTTTTTTTTTCGTATAATTTTGAGACGGTGTAAATCGTAAAACTCGAGGAGCCGATACGTTTCCTATTCGGCGCTGGATCATTTTTTCATGGGAGGGGAGCGAATTTAAGTTAACTATACATTTTATTTTAACTAGTATAAACATTCATAAATATATTAGTACTATTTATTTATTCTAATGTCATAAATTCATAATAAACACATACAAAACAATATAGATGAAAATGTGAAAATTTGGGAAATCTTTATCATATTGCCCGTTACGTAATTAATAATTAATTATTAGTATATAATTACGTCACTGGTTTACGATAAATGTACGTGATTCGTAACTTCGTAGATCAAACCGGTGGAAGAAACGAGGCGTTGCGGCAGTGCCGACAATGTATGGTATTGCGTTTGCGGGAGGATCAACGTTTTTAAATCAAGCTGGCGCTTTGTTACTGGTTTACGCTGACGGATCCGTATTGTTATCACATGGTGGTGTTGAAATGGGCCAGGGATTGCACACGAAAATGATTCAAGTAGCTAGCAGGTGCTTGGGTATATCGGCGGAATTGATACACGTCAAAGAAACTAGTACTGACAAAGTTGCCAACGCGTCGCCAACGGCCGGCAGTTTTAGTTCTGATCTCAACGGAATGGCCGTGCTCGTAAGTATATCGATTATTTATAACATATGTATGCAAATACGGTCTATTTTTAATGGCGATAATTTTCAGAACGCCTGTGAAATCATCAACAAAAGATTGGAACCGTTCAGAAAAAGAAACCCAACAGGCTCGTGGGCCGATTGGGTGAAAATGGCATATTTCGACAAAGTGAATCTGTGCGTCTCGGGATTTTACGCGTAAGCCATCACTTATGATTTATCCTATATAAAATGTGATCTCAGAATTAAAATTTAATCTTCTCCGTTATAATCTATGTATAAATATCGTGTAGTGTTTTTTTTTTTTTTTTTTTTTTTTTATATAGTTTATTAATACAGAGAAAGATCCAGAAAAATATAAATTCACGTGGTAGACGAGGATTTGGAAAATTTGAGAGTTTAAAACTGGAGAGATGAAAATTTAAGGTAGAGATAGTGTAGCAATGGTTTTAGAAGCTCTTAGAAATAATAATCATATTATCAGAATATAGATGGATAAATTGATAGATAGATAGATAGAAAGAGAGAGAGAGAGAGAGAAAGAGATTGAAATGATTGAAATTCCTATTTTAGTACACAGGGTAATCAACTTAACATAAGACACTTATTATCTCGGAAAGTATTATATTTTTTTAGAATTAGCTTTTCAGAACAATTAAGAAATGAATAGCTCTAAAATTTTACATTATTACTCTTTATTTGTTACCCTTATTTTAGGGATTAAAACCACTACCTACTTTTGGTTTTCAAATGGCAACCTATTGGAACCGAATGGAACACTATTAAAAAGCCACGCGCCGTGAATGCCAACATAGAAATGATACACCACTTCACTCCCCCCATCGAAACTACAAAGTAAAATATCGCATTAACTGGTTGACGAAAATTAAAAATTGATTTAAACTAATACTTCGTGTATTAATGGTATTTTAACATAGATTACCATTTAAAAATAAAAAGTAGGTTGTGGTTTCAATCTCTAAAATAAAGATGACAAAAAAAAGAGTAATATATAACATTTTCAAGTTACTGATTTCTTAAATATTCTAAAAAGCTAATTCCAAAAAAAATGTATTTCTTTCTGAGATAATTCCGGGTACAGCCCGGAATTGTTATAAATAATTTAATGTATACCTGTAGGCAACGATAAACAATTTCTTACGAAAATACGATTCTGAGTGGTGTTCAGTTGATAGAAATGTTTTGTGAACAACATATATGTCATTTAATAGTAAAATAATTAAATAGATTTAATATATTTTCTTTAATAATATTTGTTTAAATATACCGATTTTTCCAATTTCCTAAGTTTTTCCCGGTTTTTCACATTTTCAGGGAAAAATTCTGAGAAAATCGAAAAATTACATTTTCAAAATATCTCCCCACACCGATTTCCTTTCAGAAAAGACGTTACACTTAGAAATCTGAGCAAGTCTTCTAGTAGAAAAATTGTTAGCAGATAAAAAAAAAAAATAAAAATCTTTTAAAACCATAAGCTTCTTCGCTCCACTCAGAATCTAAGACTTAAAAACTTACACCAGTATCTTACCCGTCTATTCTTTACTCATTTTTTTACATTATATATTAATGATTTTTATATTGATTTCGATAGTTAATAATTAAAAGGAATAATAGTAATTATGTTAGATAACCATGAAAATTAATTACTTGGTTGTATGCATGCAGAAATCACACTATAGGAACAACAACAGACCAAGGCACGGTCAACTATTATTTGTATTATACTAGCGGAGCAGCCGTTTCAATCGTAGAAGTAGACTGTTTGACTGGTGACCATGAAGTATATACTGGGTGTTTCATTTGATCTCCATTAAACAGGTTTTCATAATAAAATAATGTTTTTCTGTTGCCCATTAGGTTTTAAGTACAGACATAGTAATGGACGTTGGTCAAAGCTTGAATCCGGCAATTGATGTGGGGCAAATTGAAGGGGCTTTTATGCAAGGTTACGGATTGTTTACATTAGAAGAACTCGTATACAGCCCGAAAGGAATATTGTACACGAGAGGACCCGGTACATATAAAATACCTGGTTTTTCGGATATACCGAAAACATTTACAGTTTCATTGCTGAAAGGTTCAGAAAATCCAAGAGCGGTTTATTCGTCGAAAGTACCTATATAAAAGAGAACTTTCAAAAAAAGAATTGTACACCTACATGATATAATGGTTTTGTTTAGGCTGTTGGAGAACCACCGTTATTTTTGTCAGCTTCAATATTTTTTGCCATCAAAAACGCTGTATATTCGGCTAGAGAAGACGCTGGCATCACAGATTATTTCAGGCTAGACGCTCCAGCGACTGTTGAAAAAATTAGAATGGCTTGTAACGACAATATTACTAACAAGGTTAGGTTAATACCAATAAATTAAGTACCTCGTTTGTATAACATATATTTGTTTTTCCCTTGTAAAGCTACTACAGGAAGGATATGAAACTAATTCAATTGATCCGTGGAACAAAATTGTTTAAAATTAAGTATTTTTTGATAAAGTGTAAAATCATGTAGGTATCTAATAGTCAATTATTAAATAAAGGTAGATATTTTTAATTAAAGATATTATCACACGCGTGTCTATAAATAAGTAATAAGTATAATAAAAGTAATAATTTTATGTACCTATGAGCACTTTTATGTACCTATGAGCACTTTTATGTACCCTATTAAGTTATTTAAAAAATATAATAATTCAATCTGTACATTGTTATAATTTCAATACTTGTATTATGGAAATATTAAGTACAAGTTACGAGTATAATCAATTTTATTTGTGGTTCATTTAAAAATTAATTTTCAATAAATTAATCCTATCCTTTATACTAAAGAGGCGTATTTCGTTTGTTCGTATAAAATATTATTAGGTATATAGTATACTATATACATGTTAAGAGTTAAGGAAATATATTTTTAGGTATCTAAAATTTATGTATATAAATATTATTAATCAAATGATAAGTTAATTTTTTTTAGAAAACTAATTAAAATATAAATTAAACAATGTAAACGCAAAAATAATTATTATGTGTTTTTAAATAATATAAATTGCAAAGCCACGAGTATTATATGAGAGAGATTTTGATTTTATTAGGACTGAATGTAAAGGAATCACAATATTATAATAGGCAGTTTGATGTTTAATACTATCATTAAAGAAAATAACATTTTTTGTATTATTTTTTACATTAAATTCTGGTATTTATTAATTGATCATATAACGACATATTTTAGCATTCAATTATTGACTTAGGTATGTCGAAAAACATTTTAAAAGAAAGTAATAAATCTTGAACTTCAGGTTTTAAGATACGCTGACGAATATGTCTAATTAAGTGTTAATTTTAGAGAAAGTGCTGATGAATGTCACGGTGTCATTTTCATAATAATATAGTTAAATCTTTCTTCCTAATTAATCAATTTTAGACCACTAGCCAATTAAAACATTATTATAAAAATCGTATATTTACTTATTTTATTATTTTATAATGGAAATAGGTACACGTTTTGAATAATGTTATGTACGTATAAATTGACATCATGTAAAACGTTTGACACTGATGAAAATAAACATTAATAATAATAGTTTGACGGAAATAAAGTAGTAAAACTTAGATACCAAGGAACACTTTTAACTTTCTAACCAATTATTGTTCATTAGGTTTGTTTTCTGTTTTTCAAATAAATAATTTTAATGTTACAAACAAATATTTCATAACACATTACGTAGGTTTATGAAAAACACTCAAAAATGTATCTTACAGTATATTATACATAGAAACCAATAACTACACATCTTGTGTGTTATTTAAAAGAATAAACCATTGAAAATTGCTTGTCTACGTTGAACCATAGTTGTGTACACCATGTGCCCTTGACTTTGCATGCAGCAAACACGACCATGCTAACCGAAAACACTATATCGCATACACGGTAGATAGGTACAAAACGTTTTTATTGATTGTAATAATAATAGTGACAATAATGATGGAAAAAAAATAAAATAACGATGATCGAAAAATATTCTTAAAACTGGTTATGGTGTGAGAAAGTGGTCAACCTTACATTACCGTCGTACACGACGCACCTACCTGCCACACAGTTCAGCGACAGTACGCAAGCCAGTTAGTCACTGGTGTCGAATCGACAATATTGCTTTAGAAAAGATGACGTAGATACTTCTTTGTGATTTTATCGATTAACGCAAGCAACATAATTATTATGGAGTTTGCACTGAAAGTAATCACCGTGATTGCGATTTACATTTGCCCGACTGGTGAGTACCTATATTCTACCTACCTTCTATCTACCAATAATTCATTTACTAACAAGACTCACATTGTTTTAATAAAAATTAATATAACAAAAATATTATAATATGTATTTTTTAGGCATAGCAAATAATATTAATTAAAAATAATATAAATAATAATGAAGTTATAAAAATCATATTGTATTCAACATATTTTAAAACATTGTGGAATTTGAAGCTTATTCAAACGAACTAGGTACGAGTTTACTAAAACGCCATGCAATTTTATTGAAATTAAAGAAACAAAATATCAATAGAAGGGCAATGGTTCTGTTTTTGGACACTTTCTTAAAATACAATTAGATATTTTAATATTATCTGCGATTATTTTTGTAGGTTTGTAGATATTCAAAAACAAATCTAAGTATAGAGTTTAGAATATTCAGATTTAAACACTTACTTAATTTCTCTCTCTCTTTCTCTCTCTCTCTCTCTCTCTGTCTCTCTCTCTCTCTCTCTCTCTCTCTCTCTCTCTCTCTCTCTCTGTCTCTCTTTCTCTCTCTCTCAATTTACTAAACGCGTTTTTATATTTACGGAGCATAATATTACATAGCTAATAATGGACCATGTGTGTTCGATTTCCTGTTTATGAGATTATTTTGAATACCCAAATCACAAATTCAGAGCCAGTATACTGATATACTTAAACATGTTTATTGATGAACATACGTAGTTCTCATAATAATATAGTTGCTATAAAGTTTGGAAAACAAAATATATTTCCAGGTTAGGATTTATATTTCTGTATGCTTGGTCCACCAATTTTCTGCAAAAAGTGTCGTGTCGAAAGTAACAAAGTTATCTATTTCTTCTCAATAAGTATATTTATACAGTGAATTATTTATAATTTTATTATTCTTTTAAAAAAATACAAATTTAATTTAATACATTTTTTAAATACTTTATAATGTAACTACTACTCACATAATTACAATATAAGTAGGTCTGCATTTTTATGATACATTAAACAGATATTTAAAGTGAAATTTAAGTCCCAAGAACTCTTTTCAATCACGATCATTAATTTACGATTAATATTTTAGATTCGAAGAAGAGCGAAGAAGCTTATAGTTTTACAAAGATGTTTATTTTTTTTTTTATCTGTGTGCAACTTTTTTACCAGAAGACTTGTTTGGATTTCTACGTGTAGTGCCTTTTTTGAAAGGAAATTGGCGTGGGAAGGTACTTTAAGGGACGTCATTTTTAGATTTTCTCAAGAGTTTTCCCAGAAAATGTAAAAACCGAAAAAATAGTAGGAAAATTGGGAAAATTGATACATACAACATTAAACAAATTTTACTAAAGAAAATATATAAAGCCTATTTAATTATTTTTCTATAAAATGACATATATATTCTGAACTCCGCTCAGAATTGTTTCTTCGTAAGCAATGGTTTATTGTTACTTACATATATACATTATATTCCCGTCTATATCCTACCTTCCCAACTTTCTACCTACACCAGTATCTGCACCCGTCTCCATTATCTTATCTATCTTTTCTTTTTTTTTAATTTCGATTGAATTTGATTAAGACATGTAGATATGCAACCAAAAAATTATCATTATGTCCAGACAAGTTATTATTCTAATGAGTAATGTGGTTGTTTTTCAATTTCATTTTATCAAGAAACTTGCTTTGGATAACTAAATATTTTTCTTTGCTTAAATTTCTTTTTATAGGTAGGTACTTTAGGAGAAATTGATAATAAATCGTAACGAGCACGCATAGTTGAATAAAAGTGAAATCAGTGAAACCGATTTCAAATAATAATTTGTGACAATTCATAAACTCTGGAAAATATAAAACACGATCAAATCAGTTTCAAAGTCAATAGTTTTTTTCGTTGAGCCTATTTTTTTAATGAAAACATTTTTTTTTTTAGAATTGTTCATTTGTTAAGCCGAAAATTTAAGTTATTATATTGCGATTTGCGATTAATATTTGCCCTATTGTGAAAGCGTAACATTTCAATTCATCTTTTTAAATGTCGAATATACAATATATACCACATGGTCTACAATCACTCCCCACAATACCTTCTTACACGTCGTTATGTAATTATAATTCACCTCAAGCTATAACACAATACAAATTTGTCTGTGGAGTTTTTAATAAATATATGTGCTAAGGTCGCTTAAGAACGTTGAACCTGCAGTAAACATTCTCAGGAAATTGTGTGGACACCATTCCAACTAATTTTAAAATAACCATGTGTGTGTATTACTATATATATTATAATATTATTTATAACTCGAATTTAAACTAAGTTAATATATAATTATGAGGAATTTTGAGCAATTATTCAAAAGACAATGTAAAGTAAAAAGGATGGCATACTCCGCGATAGGATACCTAACCTAACGATAAACCATTGCTAACGAAAAAACGATTCAGAGCGAAATTCAGTTGATAGCGATGATGCTTTGTCAACAATTTATATGTCATATTGTGATAAAATAACTAAATAGGAATTATATTTTTTCTTTCATAATATTTGTTTAATATTCTACCGATTTTCCGGTTTTGCCTTCGTTTTTCCCGGTTTTCCCATGTTTTTTCCTAGTTTTTCATATTTGTTATATTTTTGTTTACAGTAGTTTATAGTTGCTTTATATAGATATAAATTAAATTACTGCATATATTCTACCTTCCAAACTTGCAATCTACAACATTGATGATGCACCCATAAACAGTATTAGCTCTTTTTTTTTTTATTGTTAAATATAATAGTTTATTAAAAATACAAAAATTTACTCAGCTTTATTTAGTTTTTGAATGTTTGTAAAAATATATTCGTTTACCAAAATTATTATTGCACTCAATATAATATTTATGACTTGTTATAAATTTGTCTAGAAAAGATTATAGTTTTTCAATTCAGAAAAAAAAAGTTACAAACAGAATATATTAATAATATAAAAACTGGAATAGCGAATTTAGCATTTGTTTCTTTTATTTCTTATAATCTTGTCTTTAAAATTATTGTGAAAATCGAAAAATGAAAGCCTGTATATAGTGCAATATCTATATTCTATATGATTATTTACTTGTCTATTAAGATAGATAATTTTTTAGAAAAAAAAATCAAGAAATCAAAATTATGAATTCGATTACACAATATTGATAAGCGACATACGGGATTATTAGAACAGTAATAATTTTTAGAATGAGGAGTAGCAAAGGGAGGATTAATTCTGAAGTTAAAAGAGGGTACTTTAAGGTCAATTTTTTGTGACAATTCAAGGCAGTCAATGACACCATTCAAGATCTTATACATAAAAGATATATCATATTCTAATCTACTAATTTTTAAAGACTAGATTATATTCATATATATTTGATAATAATAATTTAATTTGAAACTATTGTATTAAATTCCAGCTATGTAGTTTGTTATAGGTTATAGGGTACCTATATCTAACACAATTATTTTATATTATTATTAATATACAAATAAACGAGTTATAACCAAAAAATAATCTTGGCACTTAGTACCTACTTACAAACCGTTTAATGTGTTAACATAATAATTTCAATTTAATCATTTACTTCGGATTAATGTGATGTCTAATTTCGAATGTTTGATACAATACTTTCAGTGATATGTGCAGATCCTACTAATGAAACTCCTTTTACTTGCCCAGAAGTCGGTGGAAATGGAAACTATGCCGATCCAGCCACGTGTCGTCGATTTTATCAAGTATTTGTCACTATTTCTAATTATTATGTAATTCATTTTTTTACAGAATGTATATTTTTTCAGTGTGTTGATAATTTTCCATATTTGAACCGTTGCCCGGCGGGTTTATACTTTGACGATGTTAATAAGCTGTGTACGTTCAAAAACGAAGCCCGTTGTGGACCTCTTCCCACGAGTAAGATTATTATAAAAAATATAAATGAGATGTGGAACATAGGTCACTTATATGACTTTATTTTATTTAGCTGAAGCGCCAAGTACAGAAAATCCTGTCGACTTAGCACAAAAATGTGATACAAGTCAGTGTATATTACCTTATTGTTTTTGTTCGAGAGACGGAACCTTAATACCAGGTGGATTGGATCCAAAAGAGGTTGGTGCCTACTTTTTATTACCGTTGTATGAAAACATATTTTTGCTCCTGTTTTAATTTTTAAACATTTCAATAGACACCTCAAATGATACTGTTGACATTTGATGGAGCAGTGAACCAAAATAATTACGATCATTATCAAAAAGTGTTTTCCCATAATAAGAAAAATCCTAATGGATGTCTTATTAAGGGAACGTTTTTTATATCGCACGAATACTGCGATTATAACATGGTACAAGAACTTGCACATAAAGGTCACGAGATTGCCGTAGAAACCGTTTCGTAAGTACACTTTGTAGGGTTAAGTTTTGTATTTAAGTTACATAAATAAATCAATCCTTACAAGGAAAAACTTCTAATTAAATTATATGTTTATAGGTTACAAAAAGGGCTACACGACAAAGGATACGAAGAATGGGTCGCCGAAATGATTGGAATGAGAGAGATTCTCGTGAACTTCGCAAATTTAACGAAAAGCGATATAGTTGGTATGAGAGCACCCTTCTTGAAACCTGGACGAAACACCCAATACGAGGTATTAATTATTATATACATTAAACGGTTAAAATAAATTAATTTATTATTTTTACGAATTATATTTTCTATTAGAAATATTGCTTTAATCAAAAAACGATAAGAAATCTTTTTTGTTGAATTTTTAATTTATTTGGTGGGTAAGAAAGTCGTTTTTTGATTTCATTATAGTTTTTCAATAATTTAACAAAACCGAAAAAAACTTTAAAAAAACGGGACATCGTTTTTCATTAGAAATAGTTTATAGTTGTTTATCGATGTAAATTAAATAACTTAATGCATCCTAACTTCTCAGCTTCTCATCCTCAAGTGACACACCCGTCCCTAGTATCAGCTGTTTTTTTTTTATTTACTTATCATAATAATTAATTTATAATAAAAAACGTCTGCATTATGATGAAATATTTTTAAATTATTGTATAACTTCAGAAGCTTCGCCATTAACTGTTAATTTAATAATAATAATACACTTCTTTTTTCTTTTTATATAAGTTTTTTTTAGTTATAATCATAGCTCAACAGCATAATAATATACTTTATTGCAAAAAAACAAAACAATGCAGAAAATGTATATGAATTACCAATGGAATAAAATATTGCAGAGCCCCCTAAAAGCATAGCTTGTACCGGGGGAGCGAGTTCTTATCACTTTTATAATACATAAAATCTAAAAACAATAAGTTGTTCATAATAATATTATACAATAAATATAAATACATTTCACTTTATTAAAAACGTTAAACCTTCTTATAAATTCATTATCTTCGATAAATTTAAGTATTTCAAAATTTGAAAATGTTTTAAAATATTTTAAATTTTCAAATTGATTTATGTTAATATTTAATAAACGACATAAATCAAGACCAGTATACAACATTATAACAGCATGAGTGATTCCAATCGAACTTGTATCTTAGTCATGTTTATACATGAGCTAATTTAGAAAACACTCTTTTCCAAGAAAAACTTGTCACGGAGTAAATAGGATAAAGATATAGTAAATAGCATATTTTTTAGAAGATAATTTTATCTATTTTGTGTGTGAGAAAGTCGTTGTTTGATGTTCCGTATAGTTTCCCTAATACTTACGAAAAACTAAGTAAAAATGTAGAAAATACAGCAAAATGTATAGAATTTGGTTTGTCTGTTTTTATTCGGTTAAAAATTATTATAGAAACCTGTAATTTTCACAAAATACTCATATTGGCGTTTTGTTGACGTAGTAAAATTATCGAAACATTCTAGCTATTATTGGGCTATAATATATTTATAGGTATTTGTTATTAAAATTATATGACTTAAAATAAATACTTGAAGATTTAACACAAGGTACATTATAAGTTTTACTAGTGGTTTAAAAAAGCAATTTGAGTTGAATGCATTCGATTTTTTTTCTAAGCGTTTTAAAATCAAATTTTAATGAAAATCATAAAAATTGTTCAAAATACGTCATACTTTTTCGTTAGCAATAGTTTATCGTTACTTATAGATATAAATTAAATAACTTTATGTATACTACCTTACCAACTTCCCACCTACAAGAATATCTGCACCCATCCCCAGTATCAGCTCTTTTATTTATTGTTATAGATTGTTTAGTGTATTAGTATTTAAACATAAAAATAATAATAATGCATTTCATTTTAGAATTAAAACGTTTCTATTATAGCTAATAAATGATAAAACAAAATGTATCGTTAAAACGAATGCTTCATACGAGATTCTTTATATTTTTATAATGTATAACTTAATACAATATAACTTATTATATGTATATTTTAAATATTAAGTAACCTTTCTCTTTTTTTTTAATACGTATCTGTGAATTATTTTTCGGCATGTATTATTAATGCTCGTTCTTTTATTTTTACACAACATTTGAACTTTTAATAAATCTCTAACCACATTGACACTGACGTATTTCACAATAACATGCTATGCACACTTCATTCATTTTAAAACACGTTTTTTTATATAAGTTATTGTTTTTTTTTTTTTTTTTATTATTGTATGTAATCTATCCTCCTTCCATTTACCATTACTAATTATAATTGATACATGAATTTGTATAGATTATGATAACATGATAAACTACACTCGCGTAAAAATTTCATTATGTCTCATTTCCTACTTATATTTTGCTAACGGAATGGGTTCAAATTTATGGCCGGCCTTAGTTTTTACGTGGTCCTGGACAAAATCATTTTGCCTGACTTTTTTTTTAATTTGAATATAACATGTTCCTATATTTTCATTATTAATAATATTATACTACCTCCCCTCCACAATTATTCATACCTTAATATAATATTGTAAACTATTATTTTCTAAATATTGTAAAAATTTTTCAACAAGACGACAATAGCAAACTTCCGTTAAAAGTCAAAAGCCAAATTACCGTATTATCAAGATCATTATATTTGTATATTATATTCAAATTTCACGTACAACGAAATGTTATAAGATACTTTTAGCATCGATTATTATTGTTACTGTTGTTGACCATAACGCTATTTTTAGATTTAATATTTTTATGAATATTATTATGTAATATGTACTTGTACAATATACAATAAATATATACTATTTGTATTATAAACTTAATTAGCCTGTATGAACCTATAACTGTAATAATTACAGTTATACAATAATAGTACAATTATTGTACTATTTCAACTGTAATATATTTAAATACCTACTCGATAATATTTATCTACTTTAAATCTATTTATTAGTCAATATTATTTATAAACACGAAAGAGTTGAGAAATATAAGTATAACTTTCCATTTGAGATAATTATTAATTATTGTTTTTTAAATGTATCCTAGGTAATTGAAGATTACGGTTTTGTTTATGACAGTTCAATTGGTATCCCTCCTTCTAGGGTACCGATATGGCCGTACTCTCTAGACTACAAGATTCCACACGAATGCAAGTCGGGAACTTGCCCTACCAAATCGTTTAAAGGTAAATTTCCCACAAATATATATATATATATATATATAAACATATATAAATAAATTTAAGTTTTAAATTTTTAAAGTTCTTTTAAATATAAAATTTTTCAAATTCAAATTTATAGGTACATGGGAAGTTCCTTTAAACGCCCATTACGTTGAAACATACGAAGGTGGTCACTGTCCGTACTTAGACCAATGCGTATTGCATAGCCATGATGCCACCGAAGTGTTTGAGTGGCTCCGTGAAGACTTTAACAGGTATTATAATCAAAATCGGGCGCCATATATGATGCCATTCCATACCAACTGGTTCCAAATTAAAGAACTGGCCGACGGACTGCATAAATTCGTCGACTGGGCTAACAAACAGTAAGCGAATTCATTTTATTGCCGATAACGAAACTCGGAACTATAAACATGGAAATATATATATTTACATCATACATACTATGTAATTTTTTTTTAGACCAGACGTGTGGTTCGTTACAACTACACAAGCGTTGACGTGGATGACCGATCCGAAAACCACCAAGGATTTGTCCAGTTTTGAGCCATGGATGTGTGACAAGCCGGATCAGCTGCCATCACCGCCATGTAATTTGCCCAACAAATGTCCCTTATCATTCAAGCACCCGGAAACCAATATATCTGGGACAAGGTAATATTAATTATTCAAACATAATTTTGTTAACGTCAATAATTAAACAATTTAGATTTTCAAAAAAATACAATTTGAATAATTTCAGGTATTTGTCAACGTGTAGAGAATGTCCGAGGAAATATCCGTGGCTGGGTGATTCGAAAGGAACCGGAGTTGCCGGAGCCGACGTATACACTCCAGAAAACTTAAAAAAGAAATAATTTAAGATTTACATTTTATCATCTTTTTATACCATTATAGAATCCAAAAGTATTTATTATTTTCTTTCGATAAAATTATTCCCCAATCAATTTAATTGGGTTTATTTTAAATTTAAATTATTCAATATAATTATACAAATATTATGTTAAATTTAAATTAGGTACATTTATCTTCAGTATTATTTAATTTTACAACACTTACATGAATTTACAATATGCCATATTGGTACCTAATAATGAGACAAATAAATAATATAATCGTAGAACTAAAATATTATAATAATATATGCATGACACCTACTCGTAATAATGTTTGACATGGTAACAACATATTATTACACAAGTTAATATGTTGAAATGAGAGTTGTTTTTTTGATATCAAAACTAGTTTTCATAATAATTGTGAAAAATAAAAAAAATACAATTTTTATATTATGGCTCATCGATTTCATTATTTAAAATTTGAGATTTAAATTGGACTGGAGTAGTACTTTAAGGAAGTCATTTTTTGATTTTCTCAGAAATTTCTCCAATAAATGGAAAGAATTGGGAAAAAGGTAAATTTAAGAAATGTATTATTTTTAAATCATAAATACTACTGACTTTAAAAACATGTATCTAACGGAATTTTTCTTTTGTTAGCAATGATAATCGTTGAAATTTAATAAAAATAAAAGTTGATACGTCAAAATGTTCAGATAAATAAACTCTATAAAATGGCTATCTTCAAATTTTTCAAAAATAATAAAATAAAATTGTTTTTACTAAAACATAAAAAATGAATTGAAATATAAATATGTATAATCCTTTACCCAGTGAGTAACAAAAAAAAAACATAATTCGATTATCTTTATTATCTTCGGAGATATTACAATGCGTATACCTTCGTGGGACACCCTGGAAATGTTCTGAAAGGGTTGTAATATTTACGATTTTCATCAAAATTTGATTTCCCGTCTAAAACAAAAAAAACATGTTCACGCATTTCTGTTCAAAAATGAATCGAAATGTTTTGAAAATTTTACCACGTCTAAAAAAACTAAATATAAGTTTTTTATCAAAATTTCAAGTCTTTAAGGATATTTTTAACTGAATACCATTAAAAAACAAAAGTTAAAATAATAAAATAATTATTTCCGTACATTTTTCCGTTCTTTAACTAATTTAATTTAAAATAATTTGGTTTTAAATTTATTTACTTTAATTAATTTTCCAATGACAATTAATAAATTAACTATATATTGTTTCATATGTTACGGTGTCATTTTAGTACGCCGATTTGTAAGAATGTTTTTGTGTATGCTGAAGGACCGTTCGACATCAACCGATGTCACTAGAGAATATTGTAAGTCAGCTACCATAGTCAGTGAATAATTTTCCAGAAGTTGTACTGTGTTATTTCCATTGAAAACTTGTCCAATATTTTTCAAAAATTTGTATCCTTAATTTTTTTGTTGAAGTTGCAATATTTTTGTTTTCACTACTTCTCTTTTTTCTCCTGGTATCTGCTTAAGTTGTATAAAAGTGTTTTCGATAATATTTAACATATCAACTAAAGGCCTATTAAATTTTTTAAAACTTTTGATAACTGTAACAATTATTAGAAAATTAGTTTTAATAAAAATTAAATCATTTTTTACAGACTGTAGGTGTAACATTTTTGAATTTTTCAATACTAACCGACAACTTTTCTTCACTTAATTTGCCTATAACATTTTAAAACCCTCAAATTTTCACAATTAAATACAGCGGCTTCCAGCCAAGTTCCCCCTCCCTTAGTTAATACAGGTTCTGAAAGTAATGGCATATTGGGCAATATTTTTTTGTACACCTGGACATGATATGGCACTTTTAAAAATACTTTTTAATATTATTAATCAGTTTGCTCACATTTGGAAACATTTCTCTGATCTTCTCTGCAATTCTGTTCATCATGTGAACTACACACGTAACGTGAATTAAATTTGGGTAGAAAACTTTTAATGTATCACCAGTTTTTGTCATGTATGGAGCTGCATCCGAAAACATTAATAGCAATTTTTCGTCATTTCCACCCAACGGTCATGTAACGGTCAGTAATGCACTTTCATCTAGAATACGTTTTCCAGTGTATTTCTCTAAAAATTTACGAAATTGAGGCACTTGAATTTTATACCAAGGTATATTAGCTGTTACTAAGGCTAGACACAAATTTTTATTAAAATCATTTAAATTGCTTTCATTGGGAGTAACTCCTAATAAAAATAATTGTTTTCACGAAGTATTTAATTTACGATTCAAATAATTTTTATGGATAGTCATATGTACATTTTACCTATGACTTTTTGATGCAAGGAATATTTTTGTCACAAACTTGACAAAAAAATTGTTGTACTATCTATCGTGAAAATCGTTTATTGGTTATTGTACGACGAAATCCAATTAAAAAAATAAATTTTTAAAACTGCTTGAAGTTTTTAGCAGACTTGTATGTTATTGTAATACGAATGGAAAGACAATATTTAAGCATTCAAATATCAACACGTACCGCCACGGACGACTGAATGGTCGTGACAGCTAACGAAATAACCGGTGTGTTATCACCATCGATAAGGAATATCTGCTGATTAATTTATATTAGAACCCAAAAATAAATTGTATAGTGAATATTGTATTATACGTGAAATATGTTCATTATAACGATATTACAAAAATAAAAATATTCTCAAATATTCTCCATTGTGTTGAATATTGTCTAAAATATGCTTTTTTATACAAAATACATTTTTTCCTATGAATTCTGTGTTTCATGAATCGCAATATCTTACTCCCATTTAACTGCATAAACTAAAAACAAATATGTAAAATCATAAAAATCCGACTTCTACTTGTAACTAAAGCCTGGATTTTTATGCAAATGCATATTCTTCTACATTTGACTTAAAATAATTCTGATTAAATATGTTGACGTTTCGTAATACATAGTTTCTACTATTCCTTGTTTTTTTTTTATATATATTTTTGCATATTTGCATCAAAATTCATAATAATTGTATATTTCTGGGTGATTACATAAAATGTGCATATTTTATAAATACTAAATAAAATATTTTAAATTTTACTCAAAGTTTGATCCCTGATTATCACAAATAAAAAAAATTTTTGGAATTATAAGCACCTTGCAGAGTTATTACCTGAAGATATTCCTTGTTTCAAATAAGCACAAATATGCATTGTGTCAGCAGACGTGAAACGAAGCTTTTCAAAGTACAAGGCGATGCTACGTGACAATCGTAGAAGTTTCCAATTTGATAATTTAAAAGTACATTTTATTACTTCATGTTGGTACTCATTCAAAAATTAATAAAAATTGTGCAATACACATTTAAAATATTTAATCATGCATAATTATTAATAATTTTTTAAATATTTTTTACAATAATAAATTTGTTCGATAAAAATTAATAGCTAAAAAAATTATCAATACAATTTGAACTTATGTAAAGTCTTATACCGTTTTCCAAGTATTTTTATGCATAATTATATGCGTATTTTACATTTTTAATGCATATTATATATATATTTTTGAAAATATATGTGCATAAATATCTACATATTTAATAATATTTTTTGCATAAAAATCCGGGCCCTACTAATAACATTATGGCCTACAATAAACGTTTTGTTTAGGTATTCGACAAACCAATACGCGCACAATGCACTTATTTTAAGTTGGGTAGTCGTAGGAATTTGATTGTATAGAATAACTGTGTTGATATTGATAGAACGTTTTGTTTACATTGATTTGCCTAAGTCGTTAAAAATCTGTTTTCAAAAAAAATTCCCACTAAAATGTACTGCCCCCAAAATAATGTTGCCCGGGACAATTTCCCCCTCTTGTCCTTCCCCTAAATATGTTATATCATAATGAACAGTCGAAAATAAATTAAAATTAAAATTAAACGTTTTAAACGGATACACCATGGCGATGACACCCTGATTATGGCTATCGGACTAAGCAGTTATATTATTTTTTTTTTTGGTACCTACTACCAACTCATTATCACTTATGTATCTATTAATTATCTATTAGTTATTATAATTAGCCATTAGATATACTTACGCCACTGGATACTATCGAATAATTCGTAGTTTCGAACCATACTATCGAACACAAACTGTCGAATAGTTCAAATAGTATCTATTGTTTATACATGACCGAACAGTATTAATCAGCGAACCGTTCGATAGGTTTTAGTTTTTATAAGATCGGTCAGACCAGATATTATTGATAATCCGAATCGAATAGTTTTTCCACGAAATATGGAAGTTTTTTTACGACCGAATAGTTCAGTATCCAACAGTTCGGTAGTGACTACTTTTTATTTCGCCCCGATTAACCGACAGCAGTGAGTGACGGTTCTGTGTTAACGTTACTACATCCCTGCTGCCTAGGTAGTGACTAATTAATCGATAGTATCAATCACTATTCTCTTGTAAAAATTTGATACCGTGACCTCGATAAAGATCAGAAATTTAATCGCCTGTCGTCAATGATGATAATATTGGAAATATCAAAAGACCGAAAAAATATAGACGACTTTGAAGGATAAAATCGTAGGATATTTTTGTTGTTACAAATTTACAACAGTTTCAAATTAGTTAGCATACGAAAATACTTGGGTTTTTCGAATTTTCAATATCCGGTCTGGGTAAACAAACCGTGAATGTAATCGATTTATCGATAAATATCGCGCATCGACTTTTATCGCAAATTGGTATCAAGGTAGGCAATAAAATACTAATAAAATGTCTAAAATCGAAAATCGAGTATGGTTCGTCTATTACGTCATGTATGTCCGTATCAGGTTATTGAAAAACCCTCGCTGCTAAGTCTGAACTAGTAGGTAGTTAGTCGTATAATATTTGCATAGATATTATTTCTTTTGTTACCTACCTATGTGTTTTCGACGAATGTATTAGTTGTACAGTTCAATAGTTACATTTTTGTTTTCTCAATAATTATTATTACCTAATTAAGAATACGAGTAACTTCGTTTAGTGGCTTAGTGCACACGCGCAAAAAAGGCGATGTTCATATTATTAATTTTCATTTCCGGAGACGATATTTCAATGACGCCCTCAACGGTGAGTTTACGATGAAATAAAATTAATTGTCTTCCATGAATAATCAACGCGGCTGTACTCTATGTGCGTATAGAGACAATAGGTAAATAGGTAATTTTTTTCATTTCTGTACGTCGGCAAATCGGCAAGAGACAATTATTTTACACAGTAACAGTTTGTACGCGTTAAGAAAGTTTTGATGACAAATGAATTGCAAGCGATGAAATCACTATCAATATAGTTTACCGATATTTAACCATAAAACCGTTTCATATATTTGTTGAGAGAAAAGACAATCATTCAAAGGTAAAGTACCTAATTTATATTTCCCATGTACCTTTTATACTTTTAACTTTTATAAATATCTAATATTATTTCACTAAAATTGAATATGACACATTTTAACACACACATACACACGTGTATATATTATGTTTGTACACATAATTTTCCTAACCTAACCTAATCGAATTTCCGAATTAAAATACAATCGTACAATATTCGTAAATTCTAAATACTCGTGGTATCTCCATATAAAATTATCTATTTTGTGGTATCTCTACGAATTACTAACAATATTTTTATGCCAATTTAATCGTATGATATTGATCGAATCGTTATGAAAGTATCGCCCCATCGACCCTCGTTCATTCTCCAATATACTCTTAGATTGATTCATTATTGAACTCGTCATAAAATGTGTGCCATATATGGATTTTTAAAATCTGTATTGAATGCAATTTAATTTGTAATGTTCCTAGTGGCGCCGACCCGTACGTTCAGGTATTGCAGTATCAGATAATCAAGCTCAGAGTATATTGGAGCTAAGAGTATATTTATGAGCGAAGGGGAAGGGCGATCGCCGTCATCGCCATCCTTGGATCATACAATATGTTTAACACCATCTCTACTAAATGTTCTTATATTGATATTATTATGTAGGTATGCCGTAATTATTATCGTGTTTTAAAAATATTATTATTGTACCTTTCAATCAGTGCCTCAACCAGTGTTTGGGGGGGGGGGTTATAACTCTCCCCTCTCTGAAACTGGAGATTTTTTTGTATGCATTTTATATTATACGTACAAGTTGCATAATTTGTTCAGCAATTACAAGTAGTTCTTTAGCTAATCTTTTTAAAAACAAATTAATTTATTTGAAATTCAAAACCCTCTGCTCCCACTGAAAATGAATACTGATTGCGCCATTATTTTTAATGATGTATTTGATTATTTCTAGGAAAATAAAAAGGTGCGATGTACTTTATCCGTAACGAAGACGACGAAAAATCAGATGACGAGCAAAACTCAAATCTCGAACGGTCTATCGACGTCGACGATGATGATATAAAACTGAAGCCTAATGACATTTTTAACGGCAAAAACAACAGCGAAAAACGAGTGTACGGGCGAGCAAGAGCGAATTTGTGCTATAGTTCGTTTTACATATTTTGTGAAGATTTTCGCAAGCAACTTGATTACGTATACGCCCACGAAAGTGAATTTTATCGCAAAAGCATGTAAGTATATTACATACAAAAAAATATTATACATATTTTGACTATGGCCCATTTTGTTTAATATAGGTAGGTTAGATGGGTAAAAATATCTAGTTAATTTATACCTATGTCGTATCACTGCAAAATCAACAATATTAATGCATAATATCAGGCGTGACAACTTTACATTTTGAATTATTGATTGGTAAAATATAAGATCATTAGGGCCCCGAAATTCCCATTGCTTTGGGTTAAATTTAAATCATCCCCCAATCAAATATTCCTAAACACGTCTAGGACACTATGGTTTTTTTTACTAATATTTTTTTTTTTAGAAGGAACAAATAGCTCCTTGACTTTCTAATAGCCCACTTTACCAAAAACAGGAGTTACTTTCTTATTTGATAAATAGGTTTTAATTTATTTAAGACTTGAGAATTGTGAATTTTCAATTAATAAAATCATAACCATGGTTTGAAGAAATATATTTTATTATATTATGATGAGTGATAATAAAAAAAAGATATTAAACAAATTAAAACTATTTGTACATGACATGAATGTTTGATTTTGTATTGCACAAATTGTAAGGGGACTTTTGTGGGGCCAAATTATTGTTATTTTGGGCTCATGTTCCCCTTGACTTCACCTAGTCACTTCAGCATATTATTATAAACTCTAAACAATATTATGCTACGTTTAACTGAATATATAACTATATAAATGTTATGGTAATATAATATTAATATGTAGTGTAAAACACTGTACACATATCTATAAACAGTTGAAGTAAGCTAAAAAAATGTATGATAATAACAAAAATTATATAAATAATAGTTTACAAAATAAAAAAAAAACCCTTAATTAATAGGCATAGATATCTTTTATTAATCATAGATTTCCAAAATTACTTTATTAACTATATATTAATTTACATTTTACCTTTTAGATTGTCATCTTAATTTCCTACTTTTGTAATCTATTAAAAAAGAGTTATTTAATTATACCTGATTTGTTTTTAGGTTCTGAGGGGTAAGAAATATGTTGGTTTTAATCTAGGTTTTATTATGATGTGGTGTGGGTTTTTCAGTAATTTAAGTAGAGAATAAGACATTGTACATAAAAAGAAAAAGTTTTCGGATTTTAGTTGTGTCTGGATACTATTTGAAATGGTTGGTAGATGGCGCTAAGTTAATTTTAAACAAAACTTATTTACATTTTATACATCATTTTTTTTGTTAACAATAAGTATGGCTTACAGAATCATTATTACATTTATAGATCTATAAACACTATTAACTATAATTAACTGCAAATGGGACTTGTATAACTTATAGGTCCGATTTTGTATATTATATAACTTTTACAGATTGATTCTAATAATGTTTTCAATAATTTGATGCATTCGGATTGGATATTTCAAATGAACTGTACATATCAATATCATTTATTTCGTTCACACGTATGATGAACAAATTAAACTGAATGACTATCTACTAGGTATTCTTAAACCTTTACTGCATAATTTACGTAACGTTTTAACATATCTTTGAGCCTTCTAGCTCTATTACTGGTGAATCAGCATCCAAATCGTTACCTTCTTCTTTGTCTATGAAATTTATTGTTTTTTATTCACTATTTATATCGGATAAAGGTTCAATGATTTTTACTAATTCTGATTAACATAATCTTATTGACACCATTAATGAGGTAATATTATTGTTGGGTGTACTATAAATAAAAAATAAAATAAATAAGTACATAATGTAATATGTAATACAAATTGCCTAAATTAAGTTAAAATAAGATAAAAACTTTTCACAAACCGAATCAAATGCCCATACTAAGCGATGTTTCTTTAACCTAACCCGGCCTAGACCAATATACTCACATTTAGGGCCGTCCTAAAGGATAAATCACGGGGGGGTTAATTTCATCTCTTTGCTAAATCTAAAAATATTCTCCTTCCACTTGAATTATTAATATCAAGATAGGAATATTAAATATATATTCATTTTGGATTTATTACCTTTATCAAATACAAAAAGCGAGAAAAATGTTTTTGTTATAAGTCAATACTTAGCAATACATGCAGTTGTAAAATACAAAATTTAAAGGTACATTTTTATGTCAAAATTCCATGTGATAAATATAATTTAAAACTATTATGGATATTATTGATCATGAAATTAAAATATGTCTAAAAATAAAATAATATCAACATTTTTCAATTAATTATCCTAAATTAATATTAAATAATAAATAATATATACCATACTTAAAATTGAAATTTTCTTTGTTTTAAATTAGACTATTGTGTTGCTATTTTATATACAGAATGATTCACTAAGCTTGCTCACTTCATTTTTTTGGTTAAATTTTGCATATATTCAAATTCTGATTTTTGGAATTTTTAAGTGTAATTAAAGCCAATATTTTTGAATACTTATAGATTTTTCTCAACATTTAAGTAGTATCCTATGGCAATACCAAATTAGTTTTTTCAAATGAGAACCTGTATTAAAAATCCCTTAAATAGATGGAGAATTACTTTAAATAAATTTTATCAAAATTTTTCATCTCCATCAACCTTATAACGAGATATTCCATTTTTAAGTTTAGGTAGAGAAGAGTAGTGGAGCACTAAAATGTTGGACGCCCCGTCCATACAATTGATATTCCACTATTCTTCCCCTCAGTTGCACAACTAAGAGAGGGGGTCCCTGGGTCCAGACCCCCCTTGAGTATTGCCTAATTATATTTAACAGTAAAAATTATTTATTAATTTTAGTAATATAATAATGCTTTGCAGCAAATAAAAAATCTTTATCATATGACACATATTGTCATATTCACATATTACACCTGCAACATCTGGTGATGAGTTTTTTTATTAACAAGGTAATCTCATCAAAATCCATCAAATAACATTGTTAACTATTATAGTATGAAATACCAAAATATTATGTCTACTAAATTTGTTAAAATATTGAACAATAATACAAATAATGTAATAATCTCTTTTAATATTTATTATAATTTAATCAAACTTTTAAACAGTAGAACTAAAAATTTCATGAAAAATCCCCCTTCTTTTGAAAATACTGATATATATAAACTTAAATGTAATTGTAATACATTTTATATAGGTAAGACAAATAGAAATTTTAAAAAAAGATAAAAGGAACATATTTCTGAAATAAAATTTAAAAAAGACTGCCCCTAATTCAAATTTCACTAAACCTGTTCCAAAAAATAACCATAATATACACTTTAATATTAATACAGACTTAGAGATATTAAATACCCAAAATAACATTTACTTTAATTCAGTTTTAGTAGTATTACATATACAGAGTGACCCATGAAGATTCAACAAATGCAATAACTTGTTCTATTTTTTTTTTTTTTGATATAAATTTATTTAAATAATTAATATGCCTTAGTGCTACAGTTTATATATGAATATATTTTTTAGGAGAAGGGGTACTAAAAACTCAAATTTTAAAATTTTACTATAACTTTTTTTAAAAAATTCAAATAGTCATATTGTTAAAGTATGATTTTTTATTTTTTAAGATTTTTTGAAAATTTGAATAATTTTTTCAATTTTAACAACATTGTTTATCAACATAAATTACCATTTTTAATTGATTGAAACTACCTAATAACTATAATATAATAATATTATTGCATGATATTAACTCGTGGAAAAGAAAATCTTTGTAATATATACTGACTATAATGAATGATAATATTTAATATTCACATTTGCAAAAACTTCAAAAATCGTAGAAAATAAAAGACCATACTTTAACAAAAGTTTCAATCACTAAAAATATTCTGAAAATTTATTTTACAAAACGGCTATTTTGAATTTTTTAAAAAAATTATGGTCTCCTTCTTTTAAAAAAAAAAAATGTTGATATATAAACTGTAGTGCTGAGGCACGCTTATTATTTAAAAAAATTTATATCAAAATCATTGAATAGGAAAAAGTTATTGCAATTTTCGAATTCTTGTGGGACACCTGTATACAATGAAATAATAAAAAAAAAAAAATGAATAATATTTTAAATGTACAAATTAATTTTAAAAATAATATCTTATATCAATACATTTTAGATAATAAATAATAATAAAATAATTTATATTTTTTGACATGTCTAATAATAACTAATTTAAATTTATTTTTTTTTTCAATCCTTAAATTGGTTAAATAACTTTGATGGCTCTCCACTTGTCCCTATCCATCACAGCTACTTTCAGTTCCTTGTAATTGGTTTTCCCTATGTCTTCTATGATCTGTTTCATAAAAGGTGTTTTTGTTCTACCTCTTCCAGCTTTTCCTTCTATCTTTCCTTATATTATTGTTGTTATCCATTCATTGTTTCTTATAATATATCCAATCCATTTTTTCTCCTTTCTCTGATTGTTTTTTGTTCGTTCATTCTTAAGTATACTTCCTTATTTTTAACTTTCTCTGTCCAAGGAATTTTCAGTGTTCTTCACCAACACCACGTTTAAAATGTGTCAATCCTTTTTCTTTCCACTTTCAGTATCATCCATGTTTCTACCCCGTATAGGCTATACTCCATACAACTCTTAATAAGAGTTTTTCTAATATTTAAGCTAACAGTGTTTGCCGTGAGCAGGTTCTTCTTCTTGTAGAATTCCTGTTTTACTTGTGCTATTCTGCTCTTTACGTCCATCTTGCTTTTTCCATCATATGTTACTTTGCTTCCTAAATAAGTAAAATATTGAACAGTTTCCAGCTTCTCATTTTCAATCGTTATGTTCGAAATCAATTTTTGTTTGCTGCATATTAATATTTTTGTTTTGTTCTTATTTATTTTCATCTTGTAATCAATTTTAAATAATCTTCCCTATTAAATAAATTATCTCTATATTCTATGTAAAACAACTAATTTGTACATTTTTTTTTATGTATTCCTTCATTTAATTTTTTATATTCAGTCACACTTTATATTTTGACTGTGGTATACCTGATGAATCAGGATGAATTTTCAATTCAAAAACCTGTCGTATAATATACTTATCATACTCCAGACGATGTATTTATTAATTAATTTATTTTTTTATTATATATTTTATACTATAAATATATTTCGTACATTTTACCGGGGTTTTTTTTTTTTTTGGTTTTTCGCATTTGATGAGAAAACTATTGAGAAAATTACTTCTTTAAAGTACCTCCCAACACTGATTCTCTTTCAGAAAAGGTACTACGTATAAAAATTGGATTAAGTCTTCTGGTGGAAATTATGTTCAGAAAAAAAAAAAATTGTTGTAAAACCATAAGCTTCTTTGCTTCATTCAAAATCGAATACATTTATTATTTATGTTTAGATTTTGTGTAATATTAATTTTGGACCTCTTCTCCCAAGGAATATTTCTGGTTGCGCTACTGCTCCTTTAAATAAACTTAAAAATGGAATATTTCATTAATGGGTTGATGGAAATCAAAAATTTTAACATCAAAATGTATTTAATATATTACTCTGTCTATTAATGAAATTTTTAATAGAGGTTCTCATTTGAAAAACCAAAGTTGGTATCGCCATAAGATACTAGGTACTTAAATGCTGAGAAAAATCAGTAAATAAGTAAAATATTGAACAGTTACCAGCTTAAAAATTTCAAAAATCAGAATTTAAATATATGTAAAATTTAAATAAAAAATGGAGTGAGTATGCTAAGTGAATTACTCTATAGATCAGAAGTTCCCAAAATATGGGTCACGTTATATTTTTAAACAATACATTTTTTAGATTCTGAGTGGAGCGAGGTATGTATTGGTTTTAAAATGATATTTATTTTTTACTTTTTTCTATCCATGAACAACTTTTCTACCAGAAATCTTGTTCCGATTTACAAGCACTTTGTAGCACTTTTTCTGAAAGAAAACTGGACTGGGGAGGTACTTTAGAAAAGTCTTTTTTTGATTGTCCCAAGAGTTTTCTCAATATATAGTAAAAACAGGAAAAACTTATGAAACACGGGAAAATGTACAAAATGTAACTATTAGTTTAAAACAAAATATCATGGTATTTTTTTATCTGTGAACAACTTTTCTACCAACTATATTAGGTGTTATTAAGGTATTAAGGAGAAATAATAACAAAACCTTTTGAATATTTTTTATGTTAATTTTTTTTTTCTTAAATAGAAATGATAACATTTTAAACAGTGACATAATTGTATCAATAGATATGTTTAAACTATCTTTAGATAAATTTAAAAGTGTAGAAAATACACATTTATTTTTTTTTCTGATGAAGATATCCGATATTCTTTAAATAAAATAGGATTAAAACTTTTGTTGTAATGGTTGAATATCATTATTAATCTGATATTTTAAAAATGTATGTTTGTGTGGTCCCAATGGTAAAAGATACTGCCTTTGTGATGATAAAATAATATAAATAATATTTGAGCTTTTTATTGGCATTTTAATTTTGTGAGTAATTTTTATTTGGTAGAAATACTTGAAAATGGAAGTTTCATTATAAGTAGTAATTTATGGTCAAAATAAAAAAAAATCTAATATTTAAATTATACAATTTTTGTAAAATCAAATTTTGACGAAAATTGTTTTAGTAACAAATTATGTTGAACAAATCTATTTACTGGTCCAGACAAACTGTTACAATATATACATTTATTTTACTATATTATGACATATATATTGTTGAAAAAGCAATACTATTAGCCGATCTTTACTCAGACTCGTTTTTCATTAGCAATGATTATACTTTGCTTACAGATATATATTAAATTTCCCTCTGTATGTTACCTTCCTAACTTTTCATCTACAACAGTGGTCCACACATCGTGCGAATATATTCGTATTTTTTTAAAAATCTTTCTGCTTTAAATTTTTTATTCTATTAATTACTTGTTAATTTTTCATAATAGATGAGATAGGACTTGGCAACATGTCTTCTTTCAATTTTGACAGCAAAATAGATATTACATTCAGTTAGATTTGACACCAATTCTTCCATTTGGCTATCGTATAACAACCATGATATGATATTTGTTCAGAATTTTCATCAATATCAATAATATCTTCAATAAATTGTTTAGGAGAATTCTTAAAGAAACAAAAATTAAAAACTATAAATTATTTAAAAAAGTATTAATACATAATATAATTTTATGAAAATAATCTAAATTCAACAAAATTGCATTCTACATAAAAAACATAAATAATGATCAGCTACAAGTGTACAAGTGTAAAAAATATTTATTTTTTTATTTCATCATTATTCTATAATATACATGTAAATAATTTAAAACAATTTAAAATTTATATTTTAGTATTTATGTGTATTATGGATGAATATTATTATTAAATATTAATAAGTATTAACAATACTTTAGAATTAGAATCAACACAATCTATAAAAACAGTTGAGGCTGAATTTGAACTTGAAGTATTATTTTCCCAAAAAAATTTGAATATATTATAACGTTTTTGTTGTAATGATTTAAAATTAAATTAGTAAGGTATAATAATATATATTTACTAAAATAATTAACTTTTCATTATTTGTATAATAAATGAACATTAATTAGGTTAATTATAATAATTATAAAAATAACTAAATCATTAAAATTTACTTCAGAATAATTATTGAAATGGAGCATTTTATCTGGACTGGTAAGTTCTGTAATGTAATGTGTTATTAATCATCAAAAATATATGAAGTGTGTATCTATTATAGGTTATATTGCATGTATTATTATCCTAGGTATAAAAACTCTCAATTGAATGTCTATACTTAATGTAATATAATATATAATATAATTAACATTATAATTAAAAATATAAACATGGATTCTTTAATTTTGGATTAACACAGTTAAGGCAGATTTAACTTTCTGGAAATGTTGATTTACCTATTCTTATCAATCATATCACATTTTACTGTTTTAGCTAAATAGTTTAAGAATTATTACTTATAAACATTTAAAATTTAAGAGATTGAAGGTAGTGAAGAGTACATTGAGATATCCATTACCTGTTTCATGTATACAGGTATATTACGTAACCATGTGTAAAGTATTGTTTTGAATTTTTTTATTAAATTATATTAAACCATTTTGTACAAAAAACTGTAAATACATACCAGTATCATTGTCCATTTATTAAAACTTTGTTTAGAAGCAGCTGCAGAACTTTCAAAAAGATTCAGTTGCTCTAACTTATCTGTTTTCTGCAATGCAATTTTTTTTCATCCTTTTATTTTAAATTCATCTTTAAATTGATTACCACATTTTAAATACTCTACTTTTAAATGTTTCATTTTTCTTTTATTCACTTTATTCATTTTTATAAAATGTGACAAGAATTGGAGTACAAATATAAATAAAATGTAAACTAACTAGGTATCTACATGACTATATATGTTACTACGTTAGGAAAGATAGTTTTTGTATTGAATGTGATCAGTGATTACTATTTACTAGTAAGGGAGCAAAATTAAAAGTACACTGGTATGTGATACCATGAAAAACATATTCGTATAGCTAAATAATCTAATCTAAATAATAACAATATATATTTACTGACGTCTTAAACCCGCACGACATACACTTCTATTCGATTTATCTTTATCACAATATTATCGGAGAATTATTAACGTATTCTACATAATTATACATTTACAATATACTATAATAGCTTTAACACAAATAATTCTTTTTATTTAACAAAAAAGAATATTTGTATACATAAATAATCGACTTGACTGCTTAATATCAAATATGTGCCGACTAACAAAATCATTGAGGGTTACCCCCCTTTCCCTCGGGACGGCCCTGCTCACATTAGACGGCTCAATTAGATGATTGACAAGTGTGACCCGTTCAATTTAACCTAACCCAACGACAAATTTCTAAATTAAACAAAGTAAATTTATCAAAGACGTTTATAGATTGTAAATCTTAAATCATAACTGTGAATTGCTTTGGTTATTATGAATTTATTGTGGTCATCATCATCTAAAATTACAGATGATTAAAGTACCGTAAAATGGGGCGAATAGGAACAAAACAAGAAAAACTTATTTCAAATTGATAACGGTGATTTACTAGTCCACCAATATTTATGATAAGAATGGCCATTTTATACTAAACATAGATAATGAAAAATGGATAGACCATTCCTATAGTTTCAAGTGTTAACGTAGGCTGCCGTGTTCCGAGAGAACATAGGTATCTCTGTCTCACAAAGCTGCCTTTTACCACAATGATTACTGCGGTTAATTGTGTGGTTAATCATTTTTATTGTCGTTACAAGAACTGTGAATTTAATGCAGTGAAAAACCTTAAAAATGCACATTCATTGCCAAAAAATGCAATACAATATGCATTTAAAATTTTAAAGAATGCAATATAAAATTAAATTAAAATGGTTTTTATTTTAAATTTTATATTTATTTTGATATTACTGATATTGATATAATGCTATCATGGCTATAGCCGTCATCGTTAGCTCACAAATAACTAATCTAAGCGATATTACCTTATTATATTATACATTAGAAATTCGATGGTCAAACCGGTGTACCAATACACTTTGTATTGGTTTACTAACACTTGATACCGATTATTTACGATAGATAATCGACGATGGAAATCGGTGCATCCCCACCATTGCCCAAAATAAAGAATTATAATACTATCGATTATTTAAATTATTAGTTTATTATCTATACTATACTTCCTATTTCCCGCTAATAAGTACTTAATAAAAATTAATTTGAATAGGTATTAATTGTTACCAATTAAATTATTATTATTATTATGTATTTGTTCGTTAATTATTTTGAGGGAGAAATGATAAGGGGTGAAATCGGTGTAAATAGTTTGCATCATATGTATGTGATGGTTCAAATAAATTTTTCAAATTCACACAGGTTTGATTTTCAAGGAGAAATTTACTTAAATCGTATACAGCTTGTGTAAAATATTATTTTATAAAATAGAAATTCAACACACCCATCAGGTGTATTATACAGTCTATGTAAAACAAAAAATATGTGTGTAAATATTTTGTTAATTATTTACGGAAATTGATTAAAAATATTGACAAATTAACTAAAAAGGAAAATATTAATTTAAAAGTCCAAAAAATGACCTTAAAAATTAAAAACATAAAAAAATGCAAAATAAAAATTTCATAAATAAATTTGTTATTAAATAATTAAAATTATGTACTTAGAAAGTGCACTTTCCTACAAATTATTTCCTAGACAAAAGTGTACACGAATGGCACAAAATACTAAGTAAGAGTTGACAACGTACTATCCGAAGAATTTCAAGTGGTAACAGGCTTAAAGTAAAGTGATGCTCTTTCATCACTACTGTTCAATATTACACTGGAGAAAATTGTACGGAGTATACAAAGGGATAACTGTGGTATCAAAGTCAGCACAATGAAGATTGGTATTTGAGGTTTTGCTGATGGTTTGAATATAGTTGGTGATGATGGAGAGAGTGTGGCACAGAGCACCGCAGGCCGCAGCTCTTATTAACGAAGCAAAAACCATTGGGCTGAATGTAATTGATAATAAAACCAAAGTGATGGACCAGGTTGATAATATAGTGATAAACTTTATAGAAACATTAAATTTAATAAATAAAATAGATGAATGTGAGAAAAAATGGTCCTTTAATCATGTATGAAATAGTCTAGTTCATTTGCAGATGGTATTATTTAGTCTTTAATATATATGCCATATTATGGTAAAATAATTACATAGGAATTATATATTTTCTTTAATAATATTTGTTTAATATTGTACTTATTTTCCTTTTTTTTCTAACGGTTTTTCTATGTTTTTTCCAATTTGTTGGGAAAATCAAAAATGATCTCTCTAAAGTATTTCCCCAGTCAGATTTCCTTTTTTTTAGAAAAAGTGCTACACTTAAAAATCGGAGCAAGATTTCTGGTAGAAAAGTTGTTCACAGATAAAAAACAAACATTTTTGTAAAACCATAAGCTTCTTTGCTCCACTCAGAATCTAATATACCAGGTAATCCATTTAAGTGGGTACACTCATTATCTCGGAATGCATTAATTTTTTTTCGAAATTTGTTTTCTAGAACATTTAAAAAATAAGCAACTACAATTTTATATTTATGTTATTTTTTGTTTGTCACCCTTATTTTTGGGGGTAAAATCATTAGCTACTTTTGATTTTAAAATCGCAACCTATATTAAAAATTCCATAGATAGATGGAGTATTAGTTAAAATAAATTTCAGTGTTGACATTTTTGATTTCTGTCAAGCTATTAACAAGATATTTTACTTTTAAGTTTAGGTTGGAGGAGAGTAGTGGTGCTTTATTAACACGTGCGCCATACCGCCACACATATGATACTCCACTACTCTAGTGGTTTTGCCCCCAAAAATAAGAGTAGCAAAAAAATAACATAAATATAAAATTGTAGAGTTGCTTGTTTCTTAAATGCTCTAGAAAACAAATTCCAAAAAAGATTTAATACATTCCAAGATAATGAGCATACCCACTTAATTGGATCACTCAGTATATAATATCAAGGAATTTATTTAGTAAAAAATTATAAAATTTTCACAAAAAAAACTTTATTAAAATTTATATCACTAACTACAAGTAATATAATTGTGCCACTGAATAATATTGTTGTGAAAATTTCAGCATATCCAAATGCGCGTTAACAAATTTAATAAAATAAAATACAATAAACGATATTTATTATAATATTATTATATTTAACTGCAGTGTAGCACTAAATGGTATTTATTGTACTGTGTATACGTGCATTGATAGACAATGACGAATATAACAAGGCTCTATTGGACTTCCGCAGTGAGTAGAACGATTGTAATCGTATATAATAATATGATAGCACAAAACGTTGATTATTCAAAGTAAACGAACACATTAATACCTTGCTATGTACATGATATTTCACTTTACTGGTCTCAGTTAGGTTTGATTCATCATTTTGTATGTGTGTTTCTAAAGATCTTTTCTACTATAAATATTTCTCTAATCAAAAACTATATGGGAACTTTCTTGTAGAATTTTTGATATGATAGCTGCATTAAGGAGATCAGTTTTGATTTCCCTAATTATTTTATTAAGGAATCAAAAAAATGGAATATGTTTTTGATTTTTGATTTATCTTGGCAATAAGGGAACATAATATAACTAATAATAATACTCTGCTCCAAATCATTTTTCATTAGCAATGGTTTATCGTTGCTAATGAAAAAAACGATTAGGAGCGAAATTCAGTTAAACATGTTTTGAAAAGCCGTAATATTTACGATTCTCGTCAAAATTTGATTTAAAAACTTTATATATAAAAAAAAATATATATATTTTATTACACTGAACTTTTTATTTTTAAGTATTTCCTAAAACTTATAATGAAACTATTTCTAGTAATTCTGTTTGGACAATTGATTTTTTTCAAATTTATCTTTTTTTTAAGTTTATCACGTTTAAAAAAAAGCAAGATTCCTGTCCAAATTGCAAGTCTTTAAATTAAATTTTCCGGTTCTCTCGACGTATTTTTCGATTTTGTTCAATTATAAAGAAAATCAAAAACCGACTTTCTTGGTCAACAACTAGATTAATGCAACAAAAAAGGTCTCTTGTCGTTTTTCTATTAAACAATATTGAACAATAAAACAATATTTCTGATGTAAAACATAAAGCGTAAACATTTAAAATACCTAATGAAATCGTAATGTTGTAAATTGTTCCTTTTTCGTCATTTTCCGATTTTCCTAATTATTATGAAAAATTCTTGGAAAATTAAAATATTATTACCTCTCTTATGTACATACTAGAGAAATGTCTTTTCATAAAATATGTTACATTATACATCGGAGCAAGATTTCTGGTAGAAATAATGGTTACAGAAACAAAAATGCATAACCTTACATCATAGTAAAACTAATAGATTCTTCGCTGGCTCACTCCGAATTTAAAAAATAATATATACAGAAAAAAGTAATAAATAATAATCAACAGATTATACGTCTAGCCATCCCGTATAATATTTTATTTCATTGATAATAATAAACTCTACATTTTTTGTTACCGAATCATTTATCAGTGAGCTGTCTGTTTAAACGTCTAGATTTGTTTAAGAATTTTGTGTTCAAGATTTTAGATTCTGAGTGGAGCGAAGAAACTTATGGTTCTACAAAGATGTTTATTATTATTATTTTTTTTATTTGTGAACAACTTTTCTACCAGAAATCTTGCTCCGATTTTTAAGTATAGCACCTTTTCTGAAAAGAAATCAGTGTAGGGAGGTACATTAGTGAAGTCATTTTCCCAAGAGTTTCACCAGCAAATTTAAAATACCGAGAAAAACATTGTAAAGAATTAGGAAAATGCGAAAAATTGGTACAATGTTAAACAAATATTATTGAAGAAAATATATAATGCCTATTTATTTATTTTACCATAATATAATATTAATAGTATTGCTGACAAAACATCATTAGTAACTGAACTTCACTCAGAATCATTTTTTTGTTAGCAATAGTTTATCGTTGCTTACAGTTATACATTAAATTCCCTTCTGTATCCTATCTTTCCAACTTCTTACCTACAACAGTGGCCCTACTCATGTGCAAAATACGTCCGTCTTATTTACTTTGAAGCCTTTAAGTCTGTAATAGTTCGACAAATTATTTGTCGGTTAAGATGATAACGTTCACGCTATTTGCTATAAGTATATTTTATGTTATTATATTTAATAATTGAAATATTTGAAACGTTAAATATATCTTAGTAGTTTACAATTCGGTAAAAATCTTCTGAATTTTTTTTATTCTAAACGTATAAAGGTTTGTTTAAAATACAGTTAATAAAAAAAAATGTTAATCTGTGTCGTCATAATAAAATACAATATTATCAATTTAAATTAAGCTTGACGTGTTACAATACGTTTATCGTCAGTCAAAAGTCAAATCGAAAACACGTTTTATAAAACCGATCTACAAATATTATGTAAGGTAAATTAACAATCACTGAATAAATACTGCAGGTTATAAGTTATACAGGTTAATTAAATCGAGGTGATAGTGTAGTGTTATTGTAAAAATCGATCGCAATTTTTTTTATCATAATAATTGTCGATCATTTTTTCACTTAAAAATTAATGTTTCTAAAAATTAAAACCGTCGATTTTTTTTGTATAGATGTATTATATTATTATTATTATTATTATTATCATCAAGCAGTATATTATAGACATCATATATTTTATTATAAATAAAATTAACGACGAATAATAGTATCTAATGTATTCTATTTTATTACAAGAATGAAATTATTGCGTTTATCCAATCAGATTATGTTTTAAACTTAAATTTTAAACAATTGTACTTGTGTACTGTATAATTTATAGAAGTGATATATTTGTATAACATACCTTTAATATACCTATATTTTAAAATTTTATTTATTTATTATACCATAAATAAACATGTATTAATGTTAATTCGTATCACATTATATTATTTAGGCTCAGCCATATGTGGAAACATTTGAATGTCAGAGACAAACATAAATATTACGAAACCGCGACTAAAGCTCGTACAATGTATAATCTACCAGGACACTTGGGTAATATTATAATAATATAATTTTATACATTTTAAATAATTTATGAACACATTTTAATTCGCTAAAAATTAGTGTTTTGATCGCGTAGCATTATTCCTCTTAACTGAAAAAAGGGCGTGTAAAAAGTTAGTGCTATTTTTTCAATGTTTTAATTTTTAATACAGATATAAGCATAAGAAAGATCACAATTTAATAATGCTTATATTTCGCTTGAAAATTAAAATATCTAAAAAATAGTGATAATTTTTGACAGATTATGTTTTATTTTTAAGTTTGATAATATGCCAGTTCACTTTAACATTGAAACTAATAACACAAAATTGTTCCTGTTTGAACGTAAATTTGCATACTTTATAGTACGTTTGTAAGATGGAGGCGGTTCGTGGTATGTTATGTCTTATTGCCACAACTAAATTTGGTTGCATATTGACTACTAATTTTTGGAAAAGGGAAAACTCAAAAATATTTAAATTCAATTTCAAACACATTTTAGATTCTGAGATTCTTAGATTTGGAGTGAAGAAACTTATAATTTTACAAAGATGTTTGTATTTTATTAATTTTTTTTCTGTGAACAACTTTTATATCAGAAATCTTGCTCCGATTTTTAAGTCTAGCAGCTTTTTTGAAAGGAAATCGGTGTGTGGGGGGTACTTTATAGAGGTAATTTTTCAATTTTCTCAAGAGTTTTCTCAATAAATATGAAAAAACGAAATAAACGGAGGAAAACCAGGAAAATGTAAGAAATGTAAGTATTAGTTAAAAATATTATGGCTGGCTTTTTTCCTGTGGGTAATTTTTCTACCAGCAATTTTGTTCCAATTTATAATGATAGCAATTTTTCTAAAAGGACATTTTTAATGGTTTTTAATAGTAATTATCACTAGGATTTTTCATGTTGTGGAATATAACCGATTTGTAAACGAAAAACCGTTTTGTGAGGGCATAAACTGTTCTGTTTGATCCAACTATTTTATTAACAGAGTACTTCTCAAATAAAAATTAGGTAAAAAACTTTCAAAAATTAATATGTCTTTAAATAACTCAAAAATTGTTCAAATATTTTGAAAATCTTACCACTTCTATAGATTTATTTTATCGAAAGTGTCAAGTTATATACGAATATTTTTAACTAAATTACAATAAATAAAAAAAAAATTGAAAATGATAAAAGCATTGTATTCGTAATTTTAGAATCTGAAAAGAATGAAGAAGCTTATGGTTTTATAAAGATGTTTTTTTTTTTTTATCTGTTAACAACTTTTCTATCAGAAGACTTGCTCGTTATTTCTATGTGTAGCATCTTTTGCTGTGAACAGAAAAAAAGAAGGCCGTTATATATTTTAACTAATACCTACATTTCTTATATTTTCCCAATTTTCCTTCGTCTTTTCGGTTTTTCGCATTTGATGAGAAAACTCTTGAGAAAATTGAAAAATAGCCTACATAAAGTACCTCTCCACACCGATTTCCTTTAAGAAAATATGCTTTACTTAAATATTTGAGCTAGTCTTCTGGTAGAAAAGTTGTTTACAGAAATTGTGAACAAAATTATTTTTCATGGAAAAATTGGTGAATCAATTGATATTATTCTGTAGGTAAGTGCATAAATACGATTTAAATTATTGTAAAATTCATCATATTTACCGAAATTATATACTTACGTTATATTTTATGCATATGCGTGTAATAAAGTCAAGCTTTTTGTTCGGTTGTAAATATACGTAGAAACTTAAAACTTGGTAATAATACTTATATTAAACTTATCTAAACGTGGTAAAATTTCCAAAACCATTGTACGACTTTTTTCCTTTTTTAAACTTTTTTACAATAGTACTTTATTTTTTTTTTTATACTGTACACCAATTTATCCTAAGAAACTTGCACCGATGTATAAGTGTAACACCTTTCCTGAAAGTTAGTTTTATCTACTTGAAATATAAAAAGGTCATTTTTTTGATTTTCGAAACGGTATTTAAAATAAAAATTATTAATTGGGAAAAAAAATACGACTTTTTCACGATTTCGTTATTTTGAATAAGTACCTACTACGTTTCCTAGCACAAATATGGCTCCAATTGAAAAACAACAAGAGACCTTTTTTGTTGAAATATTAATCTTGTTTATAGTTTGTTTTTTTGATTTCCAAATTAGTTTTCATAATAATCAGGAAAAAATGTAGAAGGGTTAGGTTAAAAAAAATTACGACACTTCAAATTATGTATTACCGAACTGTGCTTGGAATCTTTTTTTGTCAGTAATGGTTCATCTTTGCTTACAGATATAAATGAAACAACCTTATGCACCTTACCTTCCCAACTTCCCACCTACAAAAGTAACTGCACTCGTCCCCAATATCAGCTCACTTTTAGATTTAAAGCGTAACGAGAGATCTATATGGTTTACTATAATGTGTACTTTTTTTAAAAAAATTTTTTTCTATCTGTTAACAACTTTTTGAAAAGAAATCTTGCTTCGATGTATAGATGTATAAAGTATATAGGAGTGTGTAACCTTTTTTTAAAGGAAATTTTGTCATATTGTTGCATTAAAGAAGTCATTTTTTTGATTTTTTAAGGGATTTTCGAAATAATGGGAAAAAATCAGAAAACAAATTATAAGTAAAACGGTAAACATAATCAGGAGCGTATTTATGGGGGAATTGGGTGTCTGTTCACTCCATTATTTTTTTTATTTTTACATAATGTACACAATTTTATGTTTAGATTTAAATAGACTTTCTTGCTAGGAAACTTTTTGCACTGTTCCCTCCACCTACTTCCTACCCTCATCTTCATTGGCGGGAATTTAGGGGCGTTTGACGAGCCCGTTTTAATCGCCGTTTTAAAATTAAAAGTTAACTACTAATAGCCATACCAACTAGATAATATATCTAGGCATCTAGTTATATTATTTAATAATATCTGGTTAGATAAATTGGGTCGTTGTTACAACTCAACCACAGTTATCGTCGTAATAGAGATATGCCATATACATATAATATTATATTTTTAAAACAGGAATGACTTCTGTACCTATATAATACCTATATTTGAAAATATGTTCTTTATAATCAATGAATTTAAAAATTATTAATACTGTATATTAGTTTAAAAATTAGGAAACAATTTGAGGTTTTATGCACTTCTAATCCCTTTCAACCTTCTGTTGTTGAAAAGATACGGACATACTTCGCAGGATGGGTGGATCCCTGTTGTAAATGAGAAATTGGGAAGTTAAGATATAGAGGAGAATTTAATGTAAATCTGTACGTAATAATGAATCTTTGTTAACGAAAAACTATTCGAGCAAAAGTCCGAAAGGCAGTAATTTTTACGATTTAAAAATAATACATTTAGTAAATTTTCTCGTTTTTCTTATATTTTTCCCCGGTTATTTCCTATTTATTATGGAAGCCCCTGGGAAAAATCAAAAAATGATTTCCTTTAAGAACTATCTGGTCAAGTTTCCTTTTAGAAAAAGTGCTACACCTGAAATCGCAGCAAAATCTGTGGTAGAATAGTTGTTCACAAAAAAATAAAAAATAAAAACTATAAATATCATTGTAAAAACAATACATTCCTCGCTCCGCTTAGAATATAAAATATTGATGCCTTCTATATAATATACCTTTTTTTGGGACGCAGGATGCAGCTATTCATTCTACCTTCTTAACATCCTGCTTACGACAGTGGCGTAAACTATGTCCTTTTTTTGGGGGATATTGATCAGTTACCTCTTACCCTCAGTGACTGTTTTCGGTATTTAAAAAATATACAAGTAGTCTTTAAATTAATATAACAGTTGCTTTCAACCAAATATTTTTGAAGACTTGAAGTTTGGTCAGAAAACTTATACTTGGCTTATCTAGACGTGGTAAAATTTCGTAAATTTTTCCGTTTTTTCCAAAGTTTATTGGTTATTTCGGTGTGTTTTATCGTTCAACAAGATATGGTAACTTATATAACAATTATAAGTGCCCCCCCCCCCAAAAAAAAAAAAAAAAATTGACTACGGTATTGTATAATATAATGACCAAATATAATAATAATACTAATTTAATTTAACTGCTAACGACATTACAAATTATATATTTTTGGTTATGTTATTTTATGTACGGTGTATGTAAATTACGTCACTGTGGTGTTAGATAGAGACGTACTTATTGTCTTGTACTTAATTTGTTCGTCCATGTTGACTCTGCTGTAGGTGTATTATTTTCCCTGCGCTTCCCCCATACCACCGGAGATGTGCGAAACTCTCAATATACATAGACCTCCATCTCCTTCTCTTCCATGTGCTCCGGCCAAAAATCCATACGGTGTATAATATATGTGCCCGTGTGCTAGTGAACCCGTGTCTATCATTTCCATACATACGCACATACACTAACTCACACGAACTCACTCTTCATCTTATTCACACATACACACACACAAATGAACACACGCACACAGTACACCAGATATACACGGGCAGCAGTACAATACGGTGACGACGGGCGCCACGGCGCCGTGCGGTCGAAAACCGATGGATTGGCCGCGGTCGACGCGGTATATAATAGTGGCGGCGGTATTGATTCCGTGGCACGGACACCGCCGCCACTGTCGCTTGCCTGCGTGTCGGTCGGCCGTCGGCGTTGTCGGCGTCCGTGGCGTCGGCGGCGGTTACCCCCGCACGACAACCGACCGCGCGGCCGACGTTTAGTACGCGCGTTATGTACCCTGCGCCTCTAGCCGGCCGTTCGTAACCTCTCGCCGGCGCAGGCACTGCGTAGTGATGTTCTCCGCCGCACCCTCCGTATCATTACGTTAACACACGGCGGCGGCGCAAACACACGCTGAAAAGACTTCAGACGACACCACGCCGTCGTGTACAGGCGAGCGCGAGAGAGAGCGACGGCTACCATATCGTAAACGTTGTTTCTCACTCTATTCCCGTTTACCTTCTACACCGTGCCCGTTGTTCACCGCACTTTCGACCCCCCTCCCGCCGTGCTTCCATTTCATACCGCCATCAGTCATGGCGACGGTGCGCGTATATTTCACGATGGGTTTGTGCGTGTGTATCTTTATACCTGCGCGCGCGCACAGTGACGTTGTACCGGCTTACCAGCACGTGCGCGCGAAAACTCAATACACCGCTAACACTCGAGCACGTCACACACACATTTATACAGAAATACGCACGTCTCGTACCATACACTAAAACGCATTGTGATCAGAATCAAAAAATCGTTAACTTTCTTTTAATGTAGTTCGAACATTTTCGTCGTGTATACACCTATAATACTCCTTGAATTCATTAAAACATAATAGTTAATATCAATAATGATAAAATGATAATTTTTTAATATAATTTTTATCCGACAATATTAATTATGAATGAAAAATTAATAAGGCAAGAATACTGCAATGGTATTTTTATTTTATCAAACGACGATTTGATAATATAATACTACAATAGTACAGTTTATACATAATAATATATAATATTAGGGTGGTCCTTATTTTTTTGAACTTCAATAATTTTATGTTACGATTCTGAATTTTCTTAGGTTGTTACATGGTAGAAATAATATTTGCAAATTTTTTGATATAATAAGTCAATCTCTTCACGTGCCCAGAAAGGTTGAAGTTAGTAAAAAAGGGATTGTTTTTGGTTTTTTACGTCTATTTTTTTTAATTCTTAATATACAAAAATGTTATCTGAACTTTACTATTGTTCCTATGAGTTCCTAAATAACAATAACATTTCAGTGAAACTTACCATTGTATGTAAAAAATCGATTTAAAAATTGGTAAATTTGTAAGAGTAAAATTCAATATTATGTATAATTTCCAATCTATTAACTTTTAAATCGATTTTTTACATACAACGGTAAGTTTCACTGAAATGTTAAAAAAGCTATTATTTAGGAACTTTTTTATAATAATAGTTTCTGATAAATTGTATGTATGTTAAAAGATCAAAAAAAATTAATGTAAAAACAACCCCTTTTTTACAAACTTCAACTATTTTGAAGCACGTGAAGGGATTGACTTACCTTATCCAAAATGTATAAAAATAATTTTTGTAATATACTTATTCCACTCTAACCATTCTAAGATTTTTTTTTTTTTTATCGTGTATTTGGTGTTATTTTCAACACCTTTAGCTAAGGATAAAGGAAAACCCTAAATAATATATTATATAAATAATATCAAAGAAAATCTGATTAAAATATACAGAGTGATCATTCTATCGTAAAACACTTGTTATCTCGGAAAGTATTTACTTTTTCCGGAATTCGTTTTCTAGAATATTTAAGAAACAAATTGTTCCAAAATTTTATATTTTTGTTATTCTTTGTCACCCTTATTTTTGAGGTTGAAATCAAATACTACTTTTGATTTTCAAATGGCAACCTATATTTAAAATTCCATAAATAGACGAAGTATTTGTTAAAATATATTTTGGTGTTAACATTTTTGATTTCCGTCAAGCTATTAACGAGATATTCTACTTTTAAGTTTAGGTTGGAGGAGAATAGTGGTGCTTTATTAACACGCCGCGCGTCATACTGCCACACATATGATACTCCACTACTCTCCTCCAACCTAAACTTAAAAATGGAATATCTCGTCAATGGATTGACAGAAATCAAAAATTCTACACTAAAATTTATTTTAAATAATACTCCATCTATTTATAGATTTTTCAATAGAGGTTGCCTTTTGAAAATCAAAAGTAAGTAGTGGTTTTACCTTTAAAAATAAGGGTGACAAAAAATAACATAGCTATAGAATTGTAAGTAGCTTGTTCTTTTAAATATTCTAGAAAATAAATAACGGAAAAAGTTAATACTTTCCGAGATTATGTGTTTCTTATCATAGATAGATCACTTCGTATATCATGCTAGAGAAATCAGTGTGTATCTAACGTATAAATGAGAAGCATATTGGTACATCAAGTATCTCGTTATAATTTAAATTATACCGATACATTTAAATACCTAGTCCTATTTTTCGTAAAACATTGTTCTAGGAAAAATCCATGAAAGGTTTTACCTTTTAGAAAAATGTTAAATAAAATAGTTGAAAAGTCTATTAAAAATCAAAATATAGCAAAATATTTCTTTGGTCTTAGGAGTAATGAGCTTAAGTTAAATTTTGATTATATTCAGTTCACACGAGTTTTAAATGTTGAAAATGCATACACTTGTACAATGACGAATATATTATAATATACTACATATAAGTATATTAATTTTGAAGAAACATTCCTACATCACTTACGCAATTTAGACCAAAAGATAAAGGGGAACAAATTGCATTAGACAAAATTATAAAAAAAAAAAAGCCAATAACTGATTTAGTCTTTCAATATTTAAAAAACAATAATTGTTTGAATCAAAATGCTATCAATAAACTTAATGTAGTGAATCTGTGCATTTGCGGTTATAACCGCAGATGCACATTCCAACCGCTTATATTGAATCTATTTATTTAGGTCAAGTAAATTAATTATAATATTATATTATTTGGTTTAATTAAAGTTAAGATATAATCTATATCTTTGTTGTGAAATTAAGTGTGATATAAATAATAATTATGTTATAGGTGGTACATGTATATTGTATATATTACACAATGTATACATTTTTTCCTGGAAAATATTTTACTTATTATTCTTTATTTCTGTTTTTTTTTTTTCAATAATTTATTTATTTAAATGAGTCCGGGTAAAATAATAATAATAATAATAATATATTGATTATCGTATCATTAATTTTAAATCCCTTGAATTTGATACTTGATTTTTTATTTTAAATTCGGGAATAAAATGACGTCTGTGAAGTTGCCCCCCCCCCCGGACTTTGTCCTATCGATTCTGGATCAATTCCAAAATTTAGTAATCTTTTATTAATTAATTGTAACTGACATCAAACAATTTGTAATCAAACAGTTTCTGAGAAAAAATTAAATTTCCATTTTATGGAGCCATAATTTTATTGAGATCTTATTAACTTCATAGTACGATTTAGATACACGTGTGACCTTCGTAGCACAAAATTAGTAGACATCAATCTTACATATTCAACAAATTTATTTCTTAATTTTTTCACAACTTTCAAATTTTGTTTGACATTATTTTCACTGGTGGGGGTCAATTTTTAATTTTGCGCTGTTAAGTTAACGCCAGCAGTGTAACTGTTTGATGGAACCTGTTTTTTTATGCTATATATTATGTTCTTCTAGACACCGTTGGACAACTTTCAAATTTGCTATTATAATACAATTTCCAAGTGATTTAAATTAATTACTCAAATCAAAGATTAATTCATATAATAGTATACATTCATATATTTAGCATTATGATTTGTGACTTGTTTTGTAAAAAAAATATTTCAAAAAAATATTCAGTAACATTTAAATGCTGTCTAAAAATAATAGATGATTATGATTTATCATTATTAATCTAGTTGAACTCTGAAATACAATTTTTATTCAGCAAAAAACACATAATAATTGAAGAGATTAATAATTTAGAAACAATTTTATCTCAAAATTTAGTCCACTTTAAAAATCATATTTAACAAAAATTATAACATTATAAAAAAGAAAAATGGCATAGGGTTAATGATTAAATTAATATTTTAGTAGCACAAAGTACACAAAAATGTATTACATCTTAAAAACCAGCATTCTTTTCAACCATGAGTTACTAATTTAACTTCCATAATTGTCAATAAAGCTGAAAACAAGTTTTTTAAATAAAGGTAGTATATTAAATAGGTGCATATCACACATTAAACTTTCAATCGAATAAAAAACAATTAATACATAGTGGATCTGTTATAAATTATATAAAAAATTCAAAATCAAAATCAAATAAGATATAAGTTATTAAACAGCACCAATACAAACTACAAAAATAAATCTAATAAAATATTAAAGCAAAATAGTATAGTTAAACGACAAAATACAATTATTAACAACATAGTGAATAAATGAAAAACAATTAATTTAGAAATAGTTCTGGTAGATAAATTTAATGTCATTGTTATCATTTATACTAATGAAATTCATAAAAAATATTTTAGATTTAATTAATAATAATAATATTTAAAATTTGCTAATGACCCAATTATAATGTACACTAAACAAATTAATAAACTGTTAAAAAATTCGAAAAGAAATCATAAATAAAGTCCAAAAGAAAATATTATAAAATTCTGATTACAAAATAGAAGCTCTACATGCACTTACATCCATTCATAAAATTACATAAACAAGATATCCAATTCTTCCATTAATTAATTTTAAAATTACTCCATCTTATAATCTTGCTAAATACTTAGACTCTCTCATAAAAGAATAATTAAACATGAATACAGATATTTCTATAAAAAAAAACACTTATGATTTTATTGATAAAATAAATAAAATTATTATTGATCCAGTTTACAAAATAATTTCTCTTGATGTAAAAAAATGATATATATCTATCACTAAATACGAAACCGTAAATTTTTTAAAAAATAAAATTTTATATAGCAATAAATTCAATACAAACGAAGTACAAGAAATTATTCAATCAATAAATGTAATAACAATAAATAAATAATCAAAGGTATTTCCAATATAATAATCAATTATATTTGCAAAAAGAAGGGTTAGTTATGGGTGGAACTTTAAGTGCTCTTTTATCTGAAATTTAAATGCAAAATTATGAAACCCACAATATTATTAATGATAAAATATTCAGTCCATATATAAAAGCATAATAAAGATATATTGATGACATTTTAATTTTATTTAAAAGTTCAAATAGACAAACTGAAAAATTAGTTAACTACTTAAAAAAAAAATAAATAAAAACATTCAATTTACATTCGAAACACAAATAAATAATAAATTTAATTTCTTAAATCTTACAGCTCCCATAAAAAAAAAAAAAAAAAAAACAATTTGATTTTAGTATTTACAGGAAACCTACATAATAGTTACTGATGCTATAATACCACATGATTCTAATCACCGTTATTCTCAAAAAATTTAATTTTTCAATTCAATATTCTATAGGCTTGAACATATTCCATTAAATAAACATTATTATCAACATGAACTCAATATTATCTATAATATTATAGTTCATGGAAATAATTTTAGTTTAAATACTATTAAAAAAATTCATAAACGTATTAAAGAAAAAATGATACACGACTCACTTAATAATGTTGTTAACTATTTTAATATGAAATAACAAAACAATATGTCTAATGAATTCACTAAAATTGTGAACAATAATACAAATTATATAAAAATCGGTTTTGATACTACTAATAATTTAATCAAGCATGTAAACAATAGAGCTAAAAACTTCACAACCCCCCTCTTTTAATAACTAATAACAAATAGACATTTTAAAATAGGATATAAAAAACACATTTCTGAAATAAAATTTAAAAAGACTCTCCCTAATTCAAATTTCGTTAAACATGTTTTAGAAAATGATCATAATATAAGTTTTGATATTAATACAAACTTAGAAATATTAAATACCCAAAATAACATTTACATTTATTCAGTTTTAGAAGAATTACACATACACAATGAAATAAAGAAAAATAATTTTAATAGTATTTGAATGTTCAAACCAATTTTAAAAATAATATCTTATATCAATACATTTTAGATAGTAAATAATAACTAAGTAATTTATAATTCTTAGCATATCTATGTCTAATAATAACTAATTTTAAATAATCTCTTCTATTAAAACAAATGATTTTTATATTCTATGTAAAACAACCAATTTGTAATAATAAATATTTCTAAACATACTTAACTATTATAGACTATTGTTGAAATAGTATATTTGTAAATATGTGTAGTAAGTTTTATTGTAATAAGTTGAAAGTGTAATATTTGAAACCGAGCATAACAAGTAAAATTATCTAGGATACTTATACTTCTGCAAACACCTTGGTTCTAGTCTATAGTCAAGACTTTAGCCCCCTAAAATCTCTGACTATTTGTGCCTATATACATAGGTGATCAACATAAGACAGTTATTATCTCGGTAAGTTATAACTTTTTTGGAATTAGCTTAATACGTTAAAGAAATTAGTGGTTTTTAAATGTAACATTACTCTTTTTTGTTAACCTTATTTAAGGGAGTAAACCGCTTACTTTTGATTTTAATATGGTAACCTATAAGAGCTGATACTCTATCAGTAATGGGTACGGTCACTATAGTAGGTAAGTAGTTGAAAAGGTTTGATACATAAAGTTAATTGATTTATACTTGTAACCATTGATAAACCACTACTAACGAAAAACGATTCAGAGCGAAGTTTGGTTATTCATTTTTAATAATAATATTAATATGTTTAATTTACAGAAAACGGTCAAGAAAAACCAATAATTAACTCCGCCGTCTTGGATAATTGCACTAAACATAGCAACGAAGTCAATAATGTCAATCAGTCAAACAGTTCAAACGTGGTTGGGAAACTGGTAAAAGTCCAGTTTTTAAAATCATGTACCGCGCCGATCATAACACCACTAGTAAGTACAAGATTATTTGAATTTCTTATCGTATTTATATAACATATTTTGGAACCTGAGGAAAATAGGATTTTTGTATTTTTTTTTTTAGAATTTTGTTCATTTTAATTCTAATCGTTGCGTACAGATATACGTTGAATTTCCCATCTACCTTCCTAACTTCTCACCTACAACAGTGGCCCACTCATCATGTCTAATGTCATGGCATATCATGTCATCACTATGTCCATTTATTTTTTGGTCTAAATTACAAAAATGTATGTGTGCCTAATACATGATATATAACCTATATATCATATATATATAATATATGTTACCTGTATATGATGCATTTTTTAATTGGAAAAAAAACCAAAGTCATATCTAACTATAAATATTTAAATTTACTTGAAGATATTTTCAAAATTTAATTTGCTTATATTAAAAACTACAAAATTGACTTAAGCTCATTCTTCTCTGGAACCAAAGTTATCACACCCTACTCATATTGTAAGTGCGAAAATGTGTGACTATGTTTCAATGTCTTACGCCAAATCTATATTTGAAAATCTATCTGTGATAACTTTTTACTTTTAACTAGATCCAAAATGTAATTAAAAAGATAGCTTGTAATTTTTTGTTTGAAGTAAAATTTCTAGTATAAAACATAAGTTACAAAAATTTAAAATCATGAAATCGTTACACCTTAAATATTTGTCCGTTTATCCCTGTGTTATTTATTACATTTTTCCTGATTCTTCCCAATTATTATGAAAACCGCTTTAAATATCAAAAAATTACTTCCTTATAAAGTATTAAGTAGATTTTCGTTACATAATATTTCACAAAATAAAAAAAATAAAAAATAAACATCACTGTAAAACAAATACATTTCTCCTTACGATCCGGATATAAAAAATTAAATAGGAAAACAATCCAAAATTCATGTTAAATTGGATTCCATTTATTGAGTTTTATCTTAAAAGGATTATTAAAAAGTCTGGGAATATAATTTAGCACGGGCAATGCCGAACGAGACAGCTGTAGATAGAACTAATAAAAAAAAAAAGGTGTATTCGTGAATATGCACATTTTTGTTTAACCACTCACTGCCACGTATCTAAGGTTTAGGAGGTAGATACATAGTTGAAGCTAGATTCTTGGAGTTTGGAATCTAGTGGGGATTGTGAATGGGTGTGAATTTATAGCAAAAATGTCTTCATAACACATTTAACTCCCAAGTTTGCGAGTGAATATGATATTATTGAGGGACACAAGAGTGTTAGAGTGAAGGGATGAAGGACATGTTGGTGTGGGTGGTCGGGAAGGGTAATGGTGGAAGTAGATCACCATTAGCATTTAATTTGGCATAATCAACACAGTATGTTAACTGTGATATGTATCAGAGTATACAACTTATAGTGATCTGGATTAAATAAAAACAAAAACCGTTTATTTTTAGAAGGATAAAGTGAGAAATTTATATTATCTTTTGTACATTTTCGTTTAATATTATACACGGGCATGCCATGTGGGACAACTAATATTATTATTTTTATTTAACAATTCGAATAATAATTACCGTTTTAAAAGTTAATTTGTGTTACAATAAAAAAAAAAATGCCAAACGACCCTAACTAAAAACATTATTATACCGAAAAAATAACATAAAGCTTAAAAGCTACTTTATTCTAACGGTTATTTTAGTATTCAGTTAATTACGTCTTTACAAAAAATATTATGACGTATTTGAAAATCGTTGCATATTTTCCGACACAAACAAATTATGAAACCAATGATTTAAATTTTACTTCTGTGTGTTAAGTGTTTGTTTGTGAGATAATTTGATGAATTAAGTTGGTTTTTTCCCTTTAATAATAATCGTAATTTAGGTAATAATTGTTTATTTTTGTTATATTAAATGGTTTGTGTTTTATTTGATTACAATATTGATTTACAAAAAATATTATGTTTTAAGAATATTTATTACGCTATACTATTATAATAATTGTCTATCTGTATTATTTGTTATGAGGTATCACTTATAAAAAATATGATTGTATACTTAATTATTTTAATAGTGTTGTCTGATTGGTATACGTTAAACTTATGGCGCAATCTGTTAGTTTATTAAAGCAAGTAAACTATAAAGATATTTTGGAGTTTATCAAATCGATAGAATTATTTAAAACTCTGTAGTAGACTTTTTCAAGGATAATAGTATATATACATTTAAAAAAAGTTGCATACGTTTAATACCTCCCTACACTTATTTAATACTTGGTATGTTATTATATCTTTTCTATGAAATTTAAATTTAAAAATAAATTTTCAAAGGTTATAAAAACACTGGATAAATCGTCAGTTATACAGACACAACAATAATAAATTACTTTACACTTTTATCGAATTTAACACTTGTTTTTTTTTTACAAGGTAGAAAATTCAAATAAATATAAATCTATAATATGACACTCATTGATAATCACTATTTTATTATGAAAACAAACCTATTAACAAAATTATTATTAAAAATCTTTACGTTTTTATTTCAAGGGTAGATAACTACACACAGGTAAAAATAAAGTGGGTGACGGAGGACAATTTCAATTTGCATTATAAATATAAAAAACATATTATTAATTTTTTTTTTTAAATTTTAAATGTATAATAATTATGAAAGATGAACCATTTGATTATATTTTTATATTTAATAACTATAATTTAAAGCATATTTCGATTTTTTATGATCTAAGGGGAAATTCATCTTCCTTTTTCTCGCCCCTCTCCAATATGGTTGACCTTGCCTCACATTACTTAGAATCCGAAGATATAAATTTAATAACAATATGAATTACTTATAAAAATACATAATATTAAAAATAATCACTAATATCTGATGTTCAAGGCGTGTATAGTTATATCATGCAATCAAAGTTTTACATTCTCAAATGCGCTTTTCTTGTTTAAACCATAAAATATTATGAGTACTATAATTAGCCTATTTTGTAATAATAATTATTCCCTCATAATAAATTGTAAAAAAAAATATAATTAAAATTTCTCAAATATTATAGAAATCGCGTGTAAATGATATAAAGAATTTATTAAATTATTATATTTTGATGTTTAAATCTATACTTACGATAGATAATATCATGGTGTCTGAAATTTTATAATAAAATTCAAAAATACAATATTTTTTTATTTAATCAAGTTTAATTTATACGTGTAAAAAAAATTTTTAAAATTGTAATATTCGATTAATTCGCTAATTGATATTTGAGCGGGTAAAAAATTTTAATGGTACATTTCAATCAACAGGTTAATGTAATGATATAGCATTATTAGTGTGAAAGTTGGTTATGGCATACGCACAATAATTCGTTAATCACTCTGATTAATACAAGATTACTAGTCACTATGTAAAATGTAAAGTTACTGGACAATTCCATAACAGCAAACTCATTTCAACAAACAAATTATGTACATTATTGTATTATATTATAATGTTATTGTATAATTATACCAATTATTAACTCGTGATAAATACAAATACCAATAACTGAAAATTAGGGGACTACTGAACTAATACTGCCTAAAATCATCCATCGTAATATGTCCTCCGTAAAATTTGTAAATTTAATCTAAAACCTAACTTAGTTTTATTATGTCATTAGAGACTGTATGCAATGTGCATCTCAAAAATAGTTTCTCCCTTGAGGTGAAAATTGAAATACGAGTATTAATATATACCTTAATATATACAATGCATACCTAACTACTGTAGTATGACTGTTACAACTATATCTTGATACAAAAGCGCTATCTAGGTGCCAATTTAAATAAACGAATATAAGTTATCTATGTCGATTTAAACGCGCAACAAGTTTTTTAAAACTACTTTTAAATTTCTTGAGTATTAGATAATAATATCGTTCATATATTTGTTTTTATCGGCTAAAGATTCTACTTGACTATACACTTGGTCAGCTGTATTCTGTTCAACGGCCTAGTATCCATATTTTTCTATGCAAATTGCTGCACGGTATCAGTTTTGTAACGTTTATAATCTATTGTACATGGTTGAATTTTCAACAAAAAATAATAACTCTTCCAATTAAGAATTACCTACTCGAGTACGAATATAACTTATGTTATGTAATCGTTTACTATTGATGCAGAAAATGTCGACTTATTATATATAGAGAGCGGGAAAGAAGAAAACAATATATAATATACAGGGGATTTTTGCAGTATATATATATACATATATATTAAACACATGCTGCTGAAATGAGTGAAACAATTGACCGGGGGG